>JAPMOB010232086.1:0-50513 GCA_029875015.1 Lepomis gibbosus
CCCCTTCCCTCCCCCATCTGTAACGTTAATGCAGCTGGTAGTCCATGACAATATGAAAGTGACCACCTTGACAAGATATTACACCTGACAGTCTTAAATAAAAGTAAATGTGGACAAGCATGTGTGATTCAAGTGGTTTCCAGTGTGATCCCTGTTTCGAGCACAATGAATTTAAATAGTTGTTTTTTCCCAGCAACCTAGCTGCATTATATATATATCAGTGGCAGATCTCAAACTACTCTGCATTATTTGAAAAGCAGACTCAGTGTTGACGGATTAAATGACTTCTTAAGGTGTTTTTTCCAATGCGTAATCGCCCAACCAGCAGCCACAAAACTCAACAGCGCAACAAACTGTGAACCGAGCGGAAGGTGACTGACCTGATCAGCGTTTTGAAGCGCGCAGCAGACTGTGCCCACTTGCTTTTTGAAGTCGGGTCGTCTTCTTCGGTTATGCAAAAAAATGTAACAGTGTCAGCCCTGGAAAGCGCGGCGTCTCCCCTAGTCGCCTCCACAGGAGCGCAGTGTCAAAGTAGTCGGCTCTGTTTGTTTCTGGTCATGCTGCTGCCGTGGTCGGTGTCGGCCTGCCTCTCTTTCTCTCTCTCCTCCCTCCTCTCTCAACACAAGCCGGGATCCTGAGGACACACCACGTAGAGGCTTGAAATTACCCTTTAATTTAAAAGTACTTAATTTGAAATTTTTTTTCGGGAGGGGGGGGTCTGAGTCGTTTGAGCTGCGGGAAACAGGTAATTTAAAAATCATTTACCAATGAAGACTGTTGGCTTGGTTGCATGCTTTTTTGTTGAACACTGCATTTTGGTTGAAGCCAAATTGATTAAAGGAATAACGTCAATGTTAGTGGGACATTTTGGGAGATGCTAGCTTTCTTGATGAGAAATTAAATAAGTTAGCTAAGATCAACACTGTCCAGATATAGCGACTTATCAAGATGTTGGCTAACTTAGCTTAGCGCAAAGACTCGAGGCTCTGTCCAAAGGTAACAAAATCCACCTACCAGCACCTCCAAAGCTCACAAATTAACTTGTTTTATCTCGTTTGTTTAACCTGTTAAAAAAAGTGGTTTTATAGCATGCTGTGCCAACCGAAAACTGCTCCCTGACTTAAATGGTGAATATCGTTTCTTAAATTTCAGTTTTCAGCAGGGATTAGCTAAAGAAAACAGATGCACCTTATTGAGGAGCGTTATTGAGGAGTGTATTTCCCAACATGTGTAACTATTCCTTTAATAAGTTACTTATCTGTAAATGAGTGACAGCTTTGTAGGGTTACCCCCCTCTTAGTCAATTAGTGGACTAATGATGAGTAATACAGTCACTCCACTGGTATCACAATCACGTTTCCACACATGCTTTGGAGTCGTAAGTCGCGACTGAACGTACCTGCTGAAAGACAGTAGAGCAACGATTTTACTTTTTCTGCAATTAAATTCCAATTCAGTTATAAAAAACAACAACAAAACAAACAAACAAACAAAAACAAGTTCACTGACCAGCAGTTATTTGTTGAGGGCAGCATGTTGATCCTTTCATTCAACTATATTTAAAACAAAAAAAGTCAAAATTACAGGTTGACCTAGAAATTGATTCTTATAAATTGTAAACTAGTGTGCTATTTGTTTAATAAAATTACATCCGGAGGCAACGCAGTGCACTTGCAAAAGTAAATGCGCAACAAATAGTGCTGCATCTTTAGAGACTCTATAGACTGTATAGGTTTGAGGAGCCTTGACTAACCCCAACCTAAACCTCACTCTATTTTTAACCCTAAACCATAATCTACAGACTATTTATCTTCTCTGTTATGTGAAAGCAGCCGTGGTTCTTCACATTGCTTTTCAATCTTCCTATCTTGAAATCACATCTCATTATCTCAAGATATTGGATGTCTTAATGTAATAATATCGTTCACACAAGGTTAAATATTGCAAATGAAAGTGTTCCACCATTCAACCTGCACATGCCACTTGACATGTATATATTATTAAGTATTTGCTAAAATATGGAACTGCAAGGCTGCTGGCGAAAAGTTCTCCTGACAAGCTGACATATTGTGGTTAGATTTGGTTTTAAACTTCCGGTGGCTCACAGAGACGCACAGCAGGCAGCAGAGCAGCCTGGTGAAGAAACGGTTCCACAACCTTAAAGTTCAGTCCGTGAAGAAATAAATGTTCCCGTTTCTTGTTAGTCACTTGACCGGACACTGACCTTCTGTCTGCTCCAGTGATGCAGCTCCTGCCATAAATAACTGCACTGTGACTTGGTGTGTAGGTGAAGGAACTTAATTATTACTATTTGAAGTTGGAGTCTTTGTATGTCATAATTTGCATTCATGGATATGCAGACATTTGTCTTAACAGGTTGACCGATCATAATGTTTGTTTGCTACAGAGACTTCTGTCTTGCAGGTTTGTTCTATTTATGTTTTCTGGTCTGTTGTTGGCAGTGAATGTGTCATTTGTTTTGCAACAAAGAGATATCAATTAATTTCTTTCTTCGCCTTTTGAACTTTTCAGCAATTTTAGCAAATCCCGAAGTTTCAAATAGATAACTAGAAATATCCCAAAGAACTCAAATAGTCAGCCCAGAAATTTCAGACAAATGAGCAACAAAACAAAACGTGTGAACGGATACTTGACAGCTTCTCAAATATCGCGGTAAAGTTTAGCTCTTATGTGTCAAAATCATCCAAAAGACATGAAACCGTGCTGCGCGCTGTTCAGAAAGGTGCCGTACAGTCTTGTGTGATCACTGTTTTAAAAGCGGCTAAATGTGTAGTTCATTTGTGCTACTTTCACTGTGAAGCTTGAATTCAGCTGCCTCTGATCTATCATAACTCGACACTGTGAACTAAGACAGCTGGCACACTTTGCTTATTTACAGACCCACACACACATTTTCTCTCACTCTCACGTGCACAACCGTCCTCCCCACGCAGAATTTCTTTATGCAGAGCTAAAACAAAATGACGCCCTTGAGAGTTTTGCTGCCCCAAACAAAACGAAGCAATATTTTCAGATTGTTTATACAGTTTGAGTCCCGAGGGACAGGAGCTCTGGTATCTGAAAATGTTCATCATCAAAGTGCTTGTGTATCTTTACAAGACTCCCCTACGCTGTCATGACACCATAATTATTATTAAGTAGAACTGACATGTCATTTTTCAGGCCTAGGAGGGAAACAAGCTGTTCAGAATCAATGAGATGACAAAAGGCCAAAATGGCTTAATTTCTTCCTCCATCCTCAAGCATATTGGATGATAAAAGCACTAAATCTGGATATTATTATAATATTTAACCAATGTAATTATTGGACCTTCTGCCCCACGTCCATGCTCCCTCGCTCTCAGTCTGGCTCCAGCAGGTTGGGATGAGCACCAAGACAAACAGGGTTTGGCTAGTAAAGGCTTGCTTTGGCACGTTAACCGCCCACGTCCCCATGTCCCTATGAGCAATATGATGGAGACGTTCCCACAGATCTCCACTGACTGGTCGTCCCATGGACCAAGAACCACAAGTGGAGAGTGTTTCCTCTGTCTTTGTTGTACGGCGATGCATACAGAGAGTTTGAGCGAGAGGACCTGTATATGTGTTTCACATCATCTGTTAACGACAGGGTAGGGAAATTGTTATATTCATCAGATTTACAATTAAAAGAATGCAGGATGTAAAGTTGGTATTCATTTAAAATACATGTATGTTTGCTTATACTGTATAATACCTGTGTATACCATAAAATAAGTCCTGTTGCAGAAATGTAAATGGTGTGGTTTATGTTAAAGATCTAAAACTTTTAGTGGCACATATTGAAAGGTGCCTTTTTCCCCTGCTTTATTTAAATGTAAGTTGAACATTGAAGCTAGGACATGAAAGAGTTTAAGAAGAAAAATAAGAGAAAAGGTAGAAAAGAAAAAAAATGTAGGCCTTAGGAGTAAATTGCTGTGATGTGAAGAGTAAACCTGTGTGCTAGAGATTGGATATCATAGATGTGTGTTGTCTGTGTGCATGAAGTGGATGTTGAGTGCTATGGTAAGTGTGTTGATAGAAAGAAAGAAACAAAAGTAACAGTAAAAATCATTACCACTATCATTTCCCTTACAACCTTCTAACCTCTATCAACATCTGATCATAATAATAATAAAAATAATAATAGGGGCCATGTTGACATCAATGATGGTTTTCGACTAATATATGTATTGTTGTCATGACCGGCTCCAAGGGCTGTGGCAAATAAAAGGAGATACACCAAAAGTGCACTGATTTATTGACAAAAACATTCAATTAAACTGCAAAATGAGAAGACACGTAAACAACCAGTAAAGTTAGCAGCGTAGGTGGGTGTATGTGCGGGCAATATGGTGTGCAGTTGTTGGCAAAATGATAATAGAACCCAACAAAGAAGAGTCTCTCACTACTGAGAGAAGCTTTTATAGTGATGGGAACATTGGGCCTAGCCAGCCCAAGCAGAGGACCCTGCCTACCAATTACATGCAAATACATTACATCCTGGAAGAGAAGAGCAAACAAGGCACAACCAAATGGTCCAGACGGCTGTCACGTTTATTCAAATTCTGTACAATAAACACTGAACACAAAACATCTCTAAGCATCAGTCTTTGCAGAAGAGAAATGTACTTGTCAAATGCAGTCTTTAGACATGTATATAGTGCCATCTGCTGGCTCAGCAAAGGTAGTTCAACCCCTTCCTCCATTAAGGAGCACAACTGTGCCTTACAATATGCTCATTCTGCTCAGATCAAGACTTGACTTAAGCCCTCAGTATTTAAATGTATGAAATCAGCTCTGAGAGGTAATCATAAATAAAATAAAACAATTGCGTTGTGAGGGATCCTTTATGTAAATTATATCAGATAACATTTTTTTAGTATAGACTTACCTGGCGTCAGGGAATCAGTGACATAATTTTTAATATCCAATATATTATAAGTATTTTAAACACCATGTTGCAGTTGGATGGATAATTTATAGTAAACCCATTAATAAACTGATTCTTTGCATTGATCATTTCAATTCATGGACATCACGGAATTGCTGCTGAAGAAAGACTGAAGTTCTAATTATTGGAGCAAAAACGTGCAAAGAGAAGCTGTGCACAAGTGTAAAATCTTGGATATAAAACCTTAAAGGTACAATATGTAAGAATTAGCCACCTTGTCAAATCCATACTCCAAACAAATTAGTATCCCCCCAGTGATCATGGCTGGACTGAGACCAAACATAGCGTCTGAGACCGACGGAGGCCAGTTTGAAGCGTGACAGGAGCGAGAGGGTGGTCCGAAATCAGTTAGAGCCTACCTTCGGAAGACTGGGCGACAAGAAAACCACCTCGGTGTTGTTTGACTGAGGGCGGTCTAACCGGTACAGCGACTCACTATGACATCTTGAGATATAAAGTGCTACTAAAAGACAGGATGGGCAGCAGCTAGCCGGTTAGCATGCTTACAGTGGTTAATATCTTTTGCAACACAATACATTAGATGTCTTTGACATAATATCGTAACTGTAATTTCTTGACCTTTTGTTGATAATTTTAGTTAATTTTTGTTTTAAGCCTAAATTCTCACATATATCTCCTTTAAGGTGTGTGCTTGTAAAATTTATGTGGTTGTCCACCTAATATGAATTTTGTATACTCCACCATAGACATTAGTAGAACTGCCTTTTTGTGGTATTAGTCATGATAGCCTATTACTGATTTTTTTTCTAAACGGCAGATACTGAGAGGCTGATACAAGCTTTTATCAGTGGCAGTCGTTTAAACCTAATTGTTTGCATCACCTATCAGCAGGTTGGCGTAACACTTATTTCAAGGCGATCTCTGTAATGGGAAAGCTGTTAAAGCCTTACTGAAATTCATGAGAGCACTTAACTCCCCACCTACATTAATCATATCACACATACTTCTGTGCTACAGCATGTCTCTTCCCAATCCCTTCATAACACTCTAAGATGTCCACTGGGCCAGGACTGATCTATGGAGAGGCAGCTGTACTCCTCACCTATAATCAAAACCCTAGCTAGAGTTATCTTTTATTTTGTGACTTTATATTACAAAACTGAAGCAGCAGAGGTCGAGATAACCTGGCTTTTTTTGTCCCTAGAATGGGCCAAGCCACAAGAACACTGAATTCTACTTTTCCCGCATTGCAACTTTTCATTAATCTTCCCTGCATGGTGAGTACCCATGCAGTTCGTAACACAGACATTCTGTTAAAATGTTGTAGTCCTCAAGCCTAACCCTGTTGACGTCATCAGGCTTAATTTTGACCAAGTTCCTCCAGAGCCCCAGAAGGTATTAAACAGCTGACTCCACAGGCTGAGTAGTTGCCCTAATGACAAATAAACAGATGTTTATGTGCCTTTTGTCCCTCAAACAAAAGGCACAGCCATCAGCATGATGCATCTTACTTAGTGAATCAGTGGAATGATGGAACCACATCTTTATTAACTTTTACCTGTACAGGAAAAAAAGTCACCAGATCATGCAAAGCAGCATTGCGTTACAAATAAAACACAATACAAAACAAACAATATATACTGTACCATAAATATGGAGCCTCAAAAAATAAATAAATCAATCCATATATTACAAAAAATAAACTCCTGAGATGACACATACATACATACAGATACAATATGTTATAATTTACTGCAACATAGTACTGGAGATTAACAGGTTGGTAAGCAGTTCTTAAGTGTTTTTTTTTTACTTTTTACTCATTGGAACATGAAATGCTGCAACTCAACTGAAAAAAACAGTCAAGGTACTGTGTTCATTCCAGGTTGCTTTAAATTCAGTCCCACAATATAAGCAGGATAATCACAAAAACCAAGAGTTTTATATGGCATATTCATTGGAACCAGCTTCTGACTGCAGTAAAAAAGCAACCTGGAAAGTTGCCACTGAACGGAACCTTAAAGGGAATGTAAGAATAAGGTATTTAACAGATACACAAGTCCTGTATGTATGGTCATATTTATATTTATAATAGGGTGACAGTGCTCAACAGTCATGTTGAGGTGTTATTGCACTACTGTCTCAATGTCTTAATGAGAATAATCAACAAAGTACAATACTGTTGATAGATCTACACAGAGGTGAAACAAGAGATCACCAGTCACAGCTACAGACATGAGTCTTTTTACTCTTTGAAATGCATTCAGTTGCTTTTAGGATTGATTTTATTCAGTCTAGTGCACTATGCTCAATCCCAAAGCTCCCAAAACGACAACAGCAGCAATCAGTCTCGCCTCAATAGTTAGTACTTATTCAAACGCTTGAAGTAAATGAACGGATTTCAAGTTGTAATCGACCCAGGTCTGCACAGCTTACAAACGTAGCTGTGAATTGAAAACATGTTCACAATAAGGCTACAACATCGAGAGAGCGATAGAGAGGGGCAACGGAGGGCAAAACTCAACACTGACAGAGATCCCTTCTGCTCCAAAAGTCACACCGAGCCACTTAGAGGAGCCATGCATAACAACACAAATGAAGATACACATATTTCCAACTCCCTCACGTGACAATGAACCTCAAGGCTTGTAGATGAAAAGAAGGGGCAGCAATGATGAGCCCAGTAGTCAGTAGCCAAGGACCAGAGACACACGACGGATGGATTTACACAGGAACAAATCATTAATTCATGAAGTTTTTTTTCCTTCTTTTACTCACATACTTTACTTACTGACCAAAACAGATTCACTGTGAGGGAAACCATCAAATGTCAAGTATCTGATTATTTTTTGAAACATGTATGAATCCAGTCACTGCATGAAAGAGTTATGCCACTGACAAAAGCTTATTTAAAAGTGCTACTGATTTTTTTATTTTATTATTGGCTTAGTTCCCTTTACAGCTTTATATGTTTATATGTATATACTGTATATATTACATTTATAAGATATACACAGTATATATATACTGTCTATACTGTACATCCATCTATAGTCTTGAATTATATTTTTCATATACTTCAGAAAGTATTCCTTAAAGTGTGCTCTGGGAAAAATAAACATTTTCTTATTCTATTCTATTCTATTCTATTCTCTATCAATGACTTAACTCCTTCAGTCCAATTACTCTGGCACAGCATCATTCACTGAATATCCTTCCCTGCAGGCCTCACAATTACTCACACAGAGAAGCTGAAAGTGGAGGAGGAGAGGGACCAGGACAGAGGGAACAGTACAGTTAACACACAAAGTTTAATCTCAGACTGGTTCACATTTAATGTCAATCAAGTCAATCACTGGCCAGTAGTAAAAAGGGGGGCCAGAATCAATAAGGGGCTGACTACGATTCGGCTGTGCCTAGTCAGAGAAAAGGCTGGCAAAGGACTTTCGGAGGTTGCGAATGGTCTCGGCCTTCACCTCTTCTTGGCCATCACCTCCAGAGCTCGAGACACCGCGGAAGAAAGAGGAGTCGCTGAAGGCGTTGAAGGCATTGGTCAGGGACTGAGACTTACTGGGAAGGGAAGAGGAGGGGGAAAAGAAGGAGGAGAAGAAGGAGGCAAAGAGGGAGGAGGGATTGGAAGCAGGGAGGAATGAAGGAAGGGGGAACAAAGGATTTTGTGAATGTTAGTAGGGTAAGTTAAAGGCAAAACAAAGACAAACAGGTAAATGTGTA
Source organism: Lepomis gibbosus (assembly GCA_029875015.1). Taxonomy (NCBI): domain Eukaryota; kingdom Metazoa; phylum Chordata; class Actinopteri; order Centrarchiformes; family Centrarchidae; genus Lepomis; species Lepomis gibbosus. The sequence continues at coordinate 8,666 of JAPMOB010232086.1, forward strand.
AGAGGGACAAAAAGTCACAAATACAGTATTTTTATAATAATCTCCCGCCATTTAAGCAGTATATGAACATATAATAAAATAAACACATTATAGTGATATAGGGAGCAGACATACAGACATTGAAGTGTTTATTAATTTACAGTATTTTCAATGAAAACTTCCTATGAACACATATTGTGTATAATTACAACTGTGTTATATTCTCTTTTTTTATCTGTTTATTTGCCAACATCCAGTTATGGATGTTTCACAAGAGGAGTCAAAGTTGTTAATGAATACATCACTAAACCTTTAAAACCATATATCTGCTTAAAACTACATTATAGTGTGTATTACATTTTTTATATTCTGCTTATGGTATATTAATGGGACTGAAACACTAAAAGACACGTCTAAAACCGAAATTCTATTGATATGTTTAGTACTGTGACTGATTGAAATTCGACTACACATATTATCTTTCTACAGAAGAATGGCTTTTCATATTCAATTTGTCACAAGGCATTGCCCATTGAAATGCATGTATCTGCAACAGTTCACTGATAATACGGCTCTTACTTCAGCAGAGGATGGGTCTTTTGCTGGGATGCTGGCTGTTCTTCCACGGGGGCCTGGGCTTCATCGGAGGTCGCAGCTGCTTCATCTGGGACCGCGGCTGCTTCATCTGGGACAGGCTCAGGGTTTAGGGAAGGAGAGGCCGGCTTGGCCTGGGGCTGAGCCTTAGCAGGAGACTGGGCATTAAGCGGGGTCTGGCTGACTTTGGCTGGGGACTGAACCTGTGCTGGGGCAGGGGCTGAGGCGGTATCTGAGGTCTGAGTGGGTGCTGGGACTTGGGCAGCAGGTTGAGGTTTAGGTGAAGCTTTGGGAGGAGGTGGGGTTTGTGGCTTTGGTTGGAGCTGTGGCCTTGAATTCCTGCGCACAGGAGGGATGGGCTTTGCAGGTGGTGTGGGTTTGGGGGGCAGCTCTTTTGGTTTGCCAGGAGCTGGAGATGGGGAGCCCTGAGGCTGGGGCTTGGGCTGCTCTGTGGTAGGACCAGAGGCTGGGGGAGAGGCTGGGGCTGGAGCTGGGGCTGGAGCCGAGGCTGGAGCCGAGGCTGGAGCCGAGGCTGGAGGGGATCCTGGAGCTAGGCCTGCTGCTGCTGCTGCTTTGGCTGGGGGAGAGCCTGGAGCTGCTGAGGCCACTGCTTTACCTGGGGATGATGGTGAAGCTTTTGCTGGGGCTGGGGTGGAAGCAGAGCCTGGGGCTGACTTTGTGACGGATGGGGCTCTCGTCATTGGGGGAGGCCTCGGCACTGGAGGCTTTGTAACTGAGGCGGCCCTCTGGACTGGTTTCTGAGCTGGACCTGGCACAGGTTTCTGGGCCTGGCTGGGCTTTGGTATTGGTTCGGATGCTCTCTTAGCTGACTCAGATGATGGCTCTACACTCTGTGATTTCACTGGTGCACCTAAAAGATTGAGATAAAAAGTTATATTAGATTATAGTTCCATGCCAATATATGGCATAACGGCAAGAACAGCAAAGAAGCAAAAGGCGAAGTAAAGTAAACAAATAAGCATCATTATCTCTAAGACATCGCTTGTGTTGTTTCAGGGCAGCAGCTAGAAAACCAGGCGCCTGTGACTCACCAAAGACTAAAGCAGAACATGATACAGATAATGAGCTTGAGTCTGGACATGCTAATTCACACGATGACCTCTCACATTCAAAGAACTGTCCTAACCAACTCATCTGTCAATAACAGGCTGGGGGCAAAGCAGGCTCTGACTGTTTAGACTGCAATGACCAGCAGGGGGCAGCAGATCAACGGTTAAGAGAAGGTGTGGTGACTAGCCTGTCATGCCAAGTGTTAGATGCTTTTATGTACAACGCATGACTGTGAGGTGGAAATATGTTGATTTTAAAAAAGAGACGAGGAGAGTAAAGGAAAGAATTGGAGATGAGAATGAAAGACAGTAAATAACAAAAGGAGAGATGATAACAACCAAGAAAGACTCCTGGCATCAAACAACTCAACGACCCAAACACAAGAGGCAGCAAAGCAACCAATCATGCAGCAAAAAAGAAACACGTGCTAAGTAGGACGTGTCTGGGCAGGGATGAGTTTCCAAGGCTGATAATTCACTTTTCAGGATGCAGGATTATCGTGGGGTATGTTAATTATAAGTAAGATAACTTAGATATTTTAAACCTTCTTTCCCCATGTTTTTGTGTCTGTGTGATTAATTGGGATAACAATTTTTAAAAATTCTTCCAGTACTAAGCGAGCGCAATGCAGTCGACAGCAGTGAGACATGCAGAACATGGGAGTTGCTGGTTAGTTTGTGTTATTGTGTGACTGGTTAAAAACATACAATAACTAACTGACTGAGGCAATAGGAGACCAGGGAGGTAAAATTTCTATTTTTGTAAAAAGGGAGTCTGGTGTCTTTGACGAGAGCGGCATAGCAACCGTTTCTGGTTAAACAAAAACGATGTTACTCTTTAAAAAAGTTCTCAAACAAGCACTTTAGTGGATGTACTTTGAACGGGAGCAATTGCCCGCAAAGATTATGTTGCAGCCCTGTCTTGCTGCTGCTGACTGCAGTGCACTTGCTGGAGTGGAGTGCTGGACTAATTACCCTTTAAACGATTTCTTTGAAGACAGTTTGGAAGTGTATATAAATGTATGTTTAGTGTAAACATTTACATTTAGAGTTTGTGGATTTTAACATTATCTACATGATCATGCTAGATCACATGATCACAAAAACAACTTCATGAAAATTCATCCCACACATTCTCAGACAGTCATTGCTATAAGGCAGCTAAATGGCTGTAAGTCTTACGTTTGATCAGAGTTTGCCATTAAGAATCCCAATGGTTGCTTGGGACTCACAAAGCATAAAAACCAAAGAAAACACCATTTGTACAAACATAATTTGTAAAGGGAGACACAATAATAATTTCCTTGGATACAAATCCTAAATTTCTCATCATTTTAATTATGTACTTCTTAATTATACATTATATTTGTTGACTGTCATTAGATTGTATTTTTACTTGGGCGACTGCTTTCATGCAGTTCAGCCACAAACTGGTGAAGCCCTTAACTGGTGTTTGTGCTAAACTGAATTTCTTTGTGTCAATCAGGAAAGATTAAGGCAACTTATATTTGCATCCAAATGGTGTATGAAGATCAAATGTCAGAAATTTAATGGTCTGGATCCAAGCAAATTAGGAATGATCATGCAGAGAAAGAAAAAGATGTTTATTTTCTTTGACACGTTTCATTAATCAGGTACCCAGGTTTAATAATTGCCAAGAAAAATATGTATTCTGTACCGTATAAGGCCACTTTGTCTTGTCTCAGGTATTATAACACAGAACAATGAAGGTTAATTTACAACCAAAGGCAACACCAACCAGTTATTCACAAAACATTCAGATCTTGCAAATGTGGGTGTGTTGCTTGACAGGGAGAAAAAACACTTTGTTTACCATAAATCGATTTGCACTATAACAAAGTACAGGATTTGGAGATGATTAGAAGGACTCAAAAGCCAAATATTAATCACTCAGACAGAAACGGAGCTGACCAGATCTTGCACAGTGATCATGAGCAGCACATTTAAGAAGGGATATTACTTTCCATTTAAGAATATATACAAAGTCAACAGAACATCCACCTATAAATAAGCGCATGTCTGCCACTCTCCAACGCTTTTTTTTGCAATGAGAATTATTGTCTTTTAAAGGCAATGTTGTTAATGTCAGATGCATTGTATTATGAAAATGCCGGTTTAGGGGGTATTACGTAATTAAATTTTTTAATTTAATTAATTTTTTATTTAATTTCAGTATTATGCCTGTATAACTGTCGCACTTAATGAAGCTGTGCAATGCAATTTATTGCACCAAAGTGTTGTTGTCTCTGTTTGTGGTTTACACTTTCTTCTTCAGTTTTCATTGTACAAGTTGGATAATGGAACAGGCTTAAGGCTTTGGTGTGCTAAATTGCATTGCATAGCTTCATTCAGTGCGACAGTTACACAGGTATAATGCTAACATCGTTTAGGCAGCATCGGCTCTGAAAAAAAGGAACTCACATGGGTCAACATACATTTGCATTAGAGCAAGTAGGAAAATTAAATTAGGTAATACTCCCTTAACTGGCATTTTCAACAACTGCAGATGAATTATACTTCACGCACTGACTGCAGTCATTTGCACATCGAAACATCTAAACACTGTGGACAGTTGTTCATCTCTAACAATTCCTGTAAAACATAAAAAGCTGGCACTACCACAAATATATTAAACATGACACGGAGTTCCGGCATTTTCCACATCCATGCAAAATGAGGAAAAAAGGAATTCAAGACAATGAATAAAAATGCTAACACACACACACACACACACACACACCAATAATAATGGCTTTGTTAATTTTCCATGTTCTATGCTGCTTTTAGTAGGCACATTTAGTTTTAACACATAGCCCTGAGCACAAACATCACCACACTAACACAGATGCTATGGCTACAATTAAACTCAACAAGATGGCTAAAGCACTGTACACAGGTTTGTTAATTCAAGTGATAAAAGTCTCAAGTTCAGCAGAGGCAAAGCAGTAGCTTAAACAGACAGCAGAGGTCTTTTCTTGGACCCAGATTACTGCAGTGATTATTACTGTCAACATCCCACTGAAGCCATGATACCAGTGCATTAGTTTGAGGCAATGATGATGGACAATGTTACATTTAAGGGACAGAGATAAGAATGCAGATGAAACTGCTCTTACTTTTAAAGGAATCGTTTTGGGAAATACACAGTCATTTTCTTGCCAAGAATTAGATGAGAAGTTTGATACCACTATCACGGCTGTGCGGTAACTATGGCATAGCAGCTGGTTAGCTTAGCTCAGCACAAAGACTGGAAACAGAGGGAAACAGCAAGCCTGCCTCTGGCCAAGGAAAAACAAAATCTGCCTACCAGCATCTCTAAAGCTCACTAATTAACTGGTTAAATCTTGGTTGGTTAGTTTAAAAACTGTAAATTACTGTAGTTAAGTAACATTAGAAAATTTTTCCAGGTAAGGTGTTTTTTTTCTCTAATGGCAGTGCTTTTTTGACAGAGAAGGCGTTAAATGGATACTTCATTTCAGAAATAACTTTTAAGATTTCTGAGACTAATCTGTCCCACGGCTGATTTAGAGGTGATTTTTTCTAGACATGCTTTGGCCGTAAAGCGGCAGTATTTGTATTACAATGGAGAACAGTTTTAAGACAACCTTGAGGCTGTGGGCGCTGGCCTGAGGTCCTGTCCTGTGCCAGTCCTTCCTTAAGGGCAGCACCCTGACAGAGAGGAAGGAAAGCATGGTTAAGCAGATTCGGGCAAAGAATCAGCAGTGAACTGTGAAGGGCTACAACAAAATGATTTATCTTCTCATTTCAAGGACTTGCTTTTCCTTACACTCACAAGAGATGTTGTATGAGCATGTGTCATTGTAGCTATTTATTTCATATCCATTACAGATACACACGTGTCGTTGGGTTTGCATTTTAGTTCATACAGCCTCTACCTGTTGGGGTTGCACAGTAGTTGGCCTCTGGCCTTGAGGGGAGCGAGCAGGTGAGCGGGAAACACTAGACGATCTGGCAGCCAGTGCTTGGTTCATTTTAGCCAGCACCACCTCTGAGATCAGCTGGCGGTCCTCTGCCTGGTGATCACCAATCAACTGCATAGATGAACCCACGACCTTGACAAAGAGGGCACAGACACTGTATTAGAAAATGTGTGCCTTTTTTTTGGAAAAGTTTACTAGATTGAAATGTTGTTTATCCAGACTGGACAACAAAGTTAGGACAGACAAACAAAGGAGGATAAACTGCACAGTGGTTAACACTTCATGTGTGGTAATAGCTCTCTGGTGTGCTTACGGGACTGTGACTTCTTCTCCCAGATAGAAAATGTGTGCATAATATGTTTTGATTTGATGTTTTGTTGGGGTTTTGGGTAATTTGGGTAGGATGTTTAGGTCTCGTGGAAATTTGATTCCCGGTGAGAGGTTAGGCAAATAATTGAGTTACAACCAACCGTTGTCTTTGAAGAATTTATTTAACAAAAGAGAATAAACAGAGAAGTACTACAACAAAATCAGCTGGACCAGAGGTTCTGTCTCCTAAGACAGTCACTAACGTCTGGCTCAGAACAAAGGGCTGCATAGTCATTTACACAGTCTGGGTATCTATGTTTTGGGGAACAAAAGATCCTCTGCCAGCTCTACCTGGTCCCAGACAAAACAGGAGAGGAACAGAAAACCACTCCACATCCCTGACCTAAACGCTACACATGTGGACAGACTATCAGAATGAGAATAATAATAAAAGGAACACGTTGAAGCTTAAACAATGTATAAGACATAATTATTATTATAACATTATTATAAGTACTTGCATAAATGAATGATAAGTGTAAGAAGAAAATTACAATAGATACAATAGATACTTAGATACTTTTAAAAAATATATGTTAATATGTCAAGCATATGGTAATTATGGCGTATGTAATTTTGGTGCCATTTGTGATTTAGGACTGCATTGAATTGCTAGTTGGTTTTGTTATTTTCTCCCACCTCACAGGAGGCACAATCTAATACAAAAACAAGATAATTGATTAAGAAAGAGAAAGAAACAAAACTATCAACACACACACACTCACACATCATCACTTCAGGCACAACTTACATCCACTCACTAAAGACTTAACCTTAACCACTGCTTGCCTAAACCTAACCGTAACCACAACCATAACCCAACCATACCCTACCTTAAACCAAATCTTCACCCTACAATTTAATGATTTATGTTATACAGTATTTTGTCCCCATAAGGAAGGAGAGTCCCCACAATGTGACTGTGTAAACAGATTTATATCCCCACAACATTAGGGCATCTGTGTAATATGTGGTAATCATCTATTTTAAATCCAAATCATTTATCATGGTGGCATTATGCTGCTAAGCAAGATAGAAGATATGTGTTTTAATGAGCAAATTTACATCCATGTAAATGGAAATCCACTTCAGTTTATCCACTTTTCCAGTGGAGATGAGAAAAACATGTCTCCCCATGAGTCATGCTTTTCACAACTTTCCCACTTAGCTTCTAAAAATGTAACTTCTATCAAACTACTGATTATTTCAATCAGAGAGTTAGGCCACTTCGATGTTTGATGCTTAGAAACGGTGCTTGGACACCACAGTGACTGGGTGTTAGTGTCATTGTGGCTGCTGTGTCATCTCTCTCTCTTCCCTCTTTATCCTTAAACACATTTACTGGGCTTTGTAATCATGATTGTCCAAACATCGCCATGCTTCACTTCTCCACTCATTGTCCTTGAGTTTGCAGCTTCTGCTAGTCATTTGACAGCTTCAGCAACCTGTCTTACCTGTATAAACCTCAGTTTACTACTGTTGAAGAAATTTTGTGAGCCATGTTCACCTGTGAAGAAGTTTCGGAGACTGGTGAAGGCTTAACATGGCATTTTTTACTGAGCCAGGCCGAGGAGATACCATGCAACATATGAAAACGTCAAATGCCAACACACAGCATAACATCTTTTTGTCCCTTTTATGTTTCTGTCTTCATCTTAGTGCCTGTGGATTTCCACTTGAGATTAACTTTACTGGCCTAAACCTAACCTAACAACTAATCTATCTGATGTTTAGACTCCAATGCTATTTCATATAGGAATCTATTACTATCCATGAGTTGTACTCTCATCTTTAGAGCCTGTTCTTGTAAACATTCTTGTAAGACTCAACCTTGACAATTTCCCAGAGAACACTGATCTCTGATATCTAACCTTACCTTAGTCTAGCTGTTGTCTACCTAACACGGACAGTTACATGTGAGAAATACCTAGAGCTGGAAGGCCAGTGAACACTTGTAGTGTCAGCTGACTCTAAGCTAGCCCTGTCTTACCATTCTCTGTTACATCAATTAAGCTCCCTAAGAATACTCTTTAACAACTACTAGCTTTTGAGGCAATTTCACCTGCTAGTGCTATCTGTGTATTTTTAAACTTCTACCTGTCTGTTCTGCCTCAGCACAATTGGTTTTGTTTGCCTGCTTTGACTGCCTGTCCATAATCAACTGTAAGTTTGTTTATTGACTTTCAGTCATAGCAAACTGTCTTTAACCATATGTGCAGTATTACAGTCTATATTTTGGTCCAGCTACTCATTGTCAGCTGCCAGAATTTCAACAAAAATGTACCCAGCTTTTTCAGTGGATCAGGGGGCTGACTTGACCTACACCATTGGGTTGCTCTGTACCTACTGCCAAAATGCGTCCACAGAGAAGCAGCTCTCTCGATAGCACTACAGCTTGTGTCCTACAAACCCTGGCTTGTCTGGTTGCTCCCTGAGCTGGCAGAAATCTTGGCCACTCAACAACTCAATCCTGTGGCCAAATTAGTCCCTGCTCCAGATCTCCAAATTATTCTCCAGCTTTGTCCATTTCCTGCTGGGTTACTTCCAGAGATTCCCTTCTGAGAAGCTTACTGCTTACTTTTACAGCTTACGTCCTTGTAGGCCAGCCTTCTACATTCCTCATGGTCTTCTTGTCTTGTGCTTTTGGATAGCTCTCTGCCTGCTGTTCTGAATGCCATCCTGCCTATGCCCTCTCAGCCTCTGCAGTCTTGCTCCCAGGTGCCTTTGTGGAGACACCCTGAGTCCCAGCAGGGATCATTTGTGCAAGTATATGTCGATTGGTTCCCAGGGGTCTTTCTCCAGTCATTCCACTGACCAGCATTCCTGAGTCTCCACTGTCATCCACCTCTGCAGTCATCCAGTTTGCCAGAAACCCACTTTCCTTCAAGTACAGAGCTCCTGTTTCTGTTTCTATGTTTCTCTTTTGTCCTCTCAGCGTCTGAGCCTTCACCTGTCTTTACTTTTGAGCCTGTTTCTCTGCCTGAGCCTGTCTCTATCTGAGCCTGAACCTAAACCTTTTAGGATAGCATGACTCAGGAGGTAGAGGGTCACTCTAGTAATTGGAAGGTTCCTTGCTTGAGTGTATGAATACGTGCGTGAAAGGGTGAATGTTGGCATGTATTCCAATCCAAGTTTATTTCTAAAGCACATTTAAAAACAACCAAGTTGACCAAAGTGCTGTACATCCATATGAATCAACAAAAAGACGAAATATAACACCAACAAAACAGAAACATACCGCTCTCATCCCAGATTAAAAGCCAAGGAGTAAAAATTAGTTTTTATGAAGAGGCCATTCATACCACAGTATCGGGGCTGCAACTGTGAAAGTTCGATCCCCCCCTGTTCTTGAGCCATGTTTTAGGGACAACAACAAGTGGTTCGTGGACCTTAATGACCTTGAAGAAGCATACGGCTTCAATAGATCAATGATATAGGCTGGAGCTATTCCATGAAGGGCTTTAAAAACAAACAACAGAATCTTAAAATCAACCCTAAAATTGACTGGGAGCCAGTGAAGGGAGGCAAGAACAGGGGTGAAGTGATCTCGCTTACGAGTTCCAGTAAGGAGACGAGCGGTAGCATTTTGAACCAGTAGGAAGTCGAGAGAGGGAGGTGATGTGTTGTAAAGCACTTTGAGTGGCAGACTACTTGTTCCAGCATGGCAGATCCTGTGTTGCTCTTCCAACTACCCGAGATGGATGTTCGCTTGGAAAAGACTGTTGCTATAGCTTTTGAGCCAATCTCGCCTGCTAGTCATTATCTGTGTGTTTTAATCTTCTACATGTCTATCCTGCCTCAGCACAGTTGGATGTGGTTGCCTGCTTTGACTGCCAGTCCATGAGCAATTGTAAGTTTGTTTATTAACTTTCAAATGTAGCAAACTGTCTTTAACCATATGTGCAGTATCACAGTCTACATTTTGGTCCAGCTACTCATTGTCAGCTGCCAAAATTTTGACAAAAATTAAAGCACTTTGAGTGGTAGACTAGAAAAGCGACAGTCCACCTGTCTCTTTGTCAGAGTACGAACCTCTCTTTCAGTCTGATCCTTTACCTGTCTCTCTGTATGAGTCTGGCACTGTCTCAACAAGGCTTGTTTTTGCTTCTCAAGCTCTGCCCACCTAAACAGTCCTTCTTCTCCACTGCTCAGGATCTCCTCCTGGCCACAGTCATTACACACCAACTCCATGTTATAACCTTGGGCAATGAGACTGGATGTCCACCCATGACCTGCCTCCTCAGATTAAATTTTATGGGATCAGAGTACTTAGCAATTTTCCATACAGACAAAACTTCACTTTTAGGAAAGGTATTATTACAGCCAAGCAAATTCCTACATTAATATGTTATTCACAACCATTGTGGCCATGACTTCCAGACTACAAACATGAAACCAATATGTTGAAAAATTAATGGAAAGAAACAGAGCGAAAGACAAGAGGGAAAAACTGTGGCTGAAATCGACCTGACAGAGCAGTTAATTGAGAAAGACAGACACATAAGCAGACAAATACAACAAACACCGACAGAGGTGGCCCATGGAGAATAGCCATACTTGAAATATCACCAGATGTTAATTGTCAAACTCATAATGTGTATTCAGGTTAGGTTCAATTAGTTTACTTCCAGACAGACAATCTAAGACCCCGGTAGTGTAAATTAGGCCAGACATGCTAAATTTAAATCTCAAAGACCTTATTAGTACACTTATGAAACACAACTCCCACAGGCTGATGGTGGAAGTTTTCAAACAGAAGACAGGAGTCAATAAATACAGAGATAATACAGCAGCTGATTTAGTGCCTTGTCAGCTGTTCAATCTCTTTGGAGTTTCCATCCATCCATCCCCCTGCCATCCATCCCTCTTTTCCTCCCTCCATTCCTGTCTTTTTCTTACCTCAGTAATGTAGTCATTACCATCCTTGCCACAGATGGCTTTGACGGCACAGATATCCAGCCCTCCGAAGATCTCTGAGCAGGTATCAACCCACAGCTTATACCTGTCACAGAGGGAAGCTGGATTAGGTCTCCAAAGAGTCATAATCTGTTTACAGGAAACTAAAAAGAAAATCAGATAGGCTACCACTACTGTGTGTGTACAACTGTTGCAAAGTTGCAAAGTTGGCACTTGAGCTGGATCAAGAGGTGTTGCAGGTATTTTATTTTGTATTTTTTGCATAGACCAGAACTGGTGGTGAATTAAATGTTTCCTGCCTTACACCATTGTGCTTAGCTTAGTATAGTGTTTTTCTTGCACACTACTTTTATCAATTATATTGACTTATGCACCACTTCAGCACAGTATGTCTGTGCGAATGTTGCTCTTCAGGGCCATTTTCCTGACAGATAACCTATTACAGAACCTCTCTAGCTCTAGGTAGGGTTTACTGGATCCCATAAGGTACTGCTGCTGGCTTGGGCTGCTGCACCAACATCTACAGTATAAAGAGCTCCATTGACTTTCTGTCTGGAGAACTGAACATATTAAAACTATGGCAAAACCCAACACATCAATACTGACCTAAGGGATACTGTACTTCATGCTATGTACTATGGCAGGTATTGAACTTTTTATATAGGGACAGAATCACAGTTTTTAGCTCACATTTGTAAGATTTAAAGTCTCTAATATTTAAAAAAAATGCTTTGGATTTTACGTTATGGCAGTCATTTAATGATTGATAAGATTGACTTTGATGATAAAAAGTGGCGATTATCTCATTATGTGGGTTTTTTTTAAAGGTTTAAAGAGATTGAATTGAATTCAAATTGAGCTAAATTGTTTGATGAATCAGACAGTGTATGTAAAAAGAAAATAATTACTTTGGTACTCTGTTATATATGTAAGATTAGTATTAATGCATCCATTTTTGAGCTATTGGTGCTCCATATGGAAGTTGGAGCAGCAAAAACACTCCAGCAACACTACAAGCAATATCACTCACTTCTCCTATATTTGACAATAGACATTCTTCACAGCTGGCCTTTTGACTGTTACAGCAGAAACATAACATGAATGGTGGCTCTCTTCTATTTTAGTGTCTCTGAAAGCCATGCCAGTATGCATTATTAATGTTATCAATTACACCTGTGCTATTCCTGCTGTGAAAGGTCAAAACACATGCTTTGGAAAAGGTTCCAGATTTTAACCATGAGCAGAGCAGCTCAATGTGAAAATGGGCCTGGTTCTTAGCCTTCAACAAAAGAAAACCCTGTTTAATCACAAACTAAATGCACACAAACTACACTTCCTCTCTTTCTATGTTTACAGAAAAGACTGAAAGCAAAGTGCAGCATCAGTCCAGTGAAATCATCAACCAATTTCCAAACATCTGTGTGTTTACCCATGTGAACTGGTTATAGCAGAATGAATCTACAGTGTGAGTACACTGTGACCAACGGTGACATAACACAAGAGCCTGAGCATCACTAATGTGGAAGCGGTGCTCACTTGTCAGTCATGGCTACTTGTTCCAGCATGGCAGATCCTGTGTTGCTCTTCCAATTACCAGAGATGGATGTTCGCCTAGAAAAGAAGAGGAAATTGTGCGTTACAGACACCAACCATCACTTGTAGAGAAGATGCACAGGAATTAGTACTTGTAGTAATGAAGTACAGGCAAGAGAGAGTTAGACAACCCTCTAGCAGAAGGGGTGTGATTTAAACACTAGCTTTAGGTAAAAAGACAGCATATGCAAGCAACATGCACAGCGGCAGGTTATCAGGCTGATTAACATCCTGATAAATTACCATAAGTTATTTGTTTTACAGTGCAACGAGCATGAAGGACTATATTACCTACTATATAATTATATATATAACTATATAATATATCATTAATTTAATTCTTTTAAGCACTCAACTCTCTTGTATTACTAAAAGTATTTGTTTAAAATAATGTTCAGTGAAAAGTATAAAAAGCATAGTTATTGTAAGAGTGTAAAAGTTTTTATTTGCAGTTTGCTGGTTGGACGTGATAGCAGGTAATGCCACTGTGTTTGTGTTTTCCTGTTTGGCCATATGACAGCAGCGTTGTCTTACTAGTACTATATAAAATACATTATGATGAAAAAGTTTGTTCATGGTAGCTTACTGTTATTACTGCTTACTGCAGTAACAGAATCACAAAGAATCACAAAACAAAACAGAGTAGAGGTGCGCACAACCATGTTGCAATAACCACAGCAAAAAAACATTTTTTTTGACATTTATAAATGATTGTAATAATGAAATGGCAAAAAAGTATTTGGTTTAAGTTTTCTAGTTTGGTTTGCTTTATTTATGGCTTATTCTGCCAGCTTGCTAAAATCCTGAGGTATGTAGAAATGTGGTAAGTATGCCTGTATTTATGGGCTAAATGAGGACTTGTTTAGATTTATTCAAATATATGTATGTCACTGATCGCCTGCCCTGTCCTAAGCCCAGAATACAATGTGTATGTTAGGAGTGTGGTTTTGTGTTCATGTCAGTTCCTGTTTTTGGATTCTGTGTTGCTATAGCTTTATTTGATCTTGTCATGTTTAGGTTTTGTAGGTAAGTTTAGTCCTTCGTTCAATCGGATGTTTAGGTTTTCTTAGTATCTGTCTTGTCAGCCGACTCTTGACAGTGTAACACATACAAAATGTGCATATTATACAGTAAACACACACACACACAGACACAAACAGACACACATATTTGAAAGACCAACTACTTAAGAAGAACAACACACACATGTATGCTTTGTAGTCAGTGCCGATTTTCTGGACCCTGATGTCGTACTTGGCGTCTACAAATGGCTCAGTAGTACAGTAGGTCTGAGTGATGGCCACCACACTTGCAATGTCCTGGAAGTCACTCACATTATCCACTTTGACCTACAGAGGAATAACACAAAGAAAGGAACACCATTTATTTAGAGCAAGGCTGGGCTATATATCTAATGTTCCACTATAGAGATATTTTTTTGATCTAAATCTTATCCTTTTGCAGTAAGGTCATCTTGCACAATAGGTGTCTAATAAGACATAAGAATTCACACAAAAACGTAACTCTAGCTAAAAGCAACATACTATAAGTTTTAAGTAAAGATGAGTCTCTCCACTTGGCAATCTTGTCTTGAATAGTTTTCTACAGATTTTTACAGGTTGCCCAAGCTTTTACTATTTTCTGTTTCGGTAAAATAGTGTTTCAGTGTTAGATGAGAAGAGTCATACCATTGTGAAATCTGTGCATAAAATATGAAGCTAGAGCCAGGAGACGATCGGCTTAACAGTTAGATTAGGATGCTGTTTTTGAGTGATGCAACCTGCTTGTAGTTTGCATTTGTCGTGTCATATCATTAATAATGCAGACCTTATTATTGACCTGAGTCAATATGAAGATCAAATGATGGTCTCTGTGGTAGCCACTGTTGTAGTAGTGACATGATCCAATTAAATCAAAAAGCAAAGTGGAAACTATTATGTACAGTACAGTTTGTACATTATATACCCCTCAGAGATAAGCAACTGCAGCAGTGAAACAAAAAAAATTGGGATTTCTACTGAAGGTAAAGGCTATCAGCCCAGTTAGAGAGAGAGAGAGAGAGAGAGGAGGGGGGCAATAGCACAATATCAGATTGAGCAGTCCAGGGAAATGAAGTGTGGTGTATTGATGTGGAGTGGTAGAAAGAGGATAAATATGTCAATCTGATTTCACACAGAAAATATTAACACAGTTGTCAATCAATGAGAGGAGAGAAGGTCGGCTGAGGGAGAAAAGAAAAGGATGTGTTGCAGTCATGAAAGGAGGAAAGGATAAGAAAAGCCAGATAAGAGGGAAACAGAGGATGGAGAATAAAGTGGTAGTGTATGTCAGAAAAAAACATTACACAGCGGGCTACGATGTGATTCTAGATGTGGTGGTCCTTAGTGTAAACCATTTCTATAACTATCTCTCGGCACACAGATAGATTGTAAAGCACTTTCCAATGCTTGAGTCCAACATGCAGCTTCACCCTGAACTTCAATACTGTTTACTTGTCAAAACTACTGCTTAATGTAATTTCAGGGGGTCAAATCTTTCATGTCCCTTGACGATCACTCTATTTAGCATTTTAAGTTTGTAAAGTAACTGTAAAATGGGTAGTATTACTTTTGTTGTGGAAGCTTGTATGAAGAGAGCAGTATTCCTGTAAAGGAATCAACATTACCTTTCCCATTCCAGAGTGGGCGTGTCCGATTTTCACCACTACTGGGAAGCTTGGTGTTGTAATCTGAAAAGTAATAAAAACAAATAATTAAAGGATTAATAATGATGAACAGTACATAATGACAACACGCAGGAAAGACCCTGTGTCACCATTCACAGATCTATGTAGTTAAGTGGGCCTTTTTGGTGTAGAACTGCAAAAAAATGACAATTTCATCAAATTATTTACTTTAATTCTTTAAGTTATATTTTATGGTAAAACCGATTGTACATCTGCCATGAGGTGATGGTACTGAAGCTTCACTAACCTAACACTTATTTCTACAAAAACAAAATCAGCACAAGAAAGTGGTGGAATTTTTAGTTGTTTTATTGAAAATTAAAGATTTAAATCTACATTCATTTATTAGTGGCCACTTGGGGGCAGCACAAAAAGCTAAGTTAATACAGCAGATTATTATTATCACATACTGTATTTCCATATTATATACATATATTATCACATGCATAGTGTTTCCTTTTAAAGTTGATTTGACAAATGTGTTACAGTTGCCTATTTACACCTCAAGCAGACACAGAGCAGCATTAGTATGAATTGTAGGTTGTGTTTCTGGCTGCTTGAAGAATGTTAGCCCAGGGAGGAATTAGCCATTTTTGCTCTTTTTACATGTAGTTTTTGGATCCCTTGTGGAAAAATATTGATCAGTGCAGCTTTAAAGAATGTGATGCACTAATAAGGAAAGATGTTTTCTGCAGTGGGCTTATAAAACAAATATAAAATTCAAACATGAAAACGGATGCAGATAAAGTATATCTGTTGTAATAATATTACTGAACACTTGACACAGAGCTTCTGCTCTCTTTGGTACAGATTTGCAAATGAGCACAATCTACATTATTTGTTATAAACTTCTGATCATTTTCAACAAGCATTTCCAATGTTAGAGCCCTATTCTGCCATTTAAATCTATTCTGTATTTACTGCTTCTTTTTTTAAGATGTACGGACATGCGCTCAGATGTTCTAATTAGTCAAAATGAGTCATGAAATACTGTCTTGACATGAAACTGCTTCATTTCCCACTTGTACTCTACAACTGAACACTAATAAGCAGCATGTTTTATAATCACCATTTGCACTGATGACTCAGATGCTGCACTGATAATCAAACAAGCACAAAGAAAATGATCTTGAATTTTAGGGAAAAAAATGCACAAATGATTCATGATTTAAAAGCATTGTTTGTGTGGGTGGAGGTCATTTCTGATCTGTTCTTCACAAACCTGTCCAACAAGACATTAATCAGCCATAATTTTCATGACTAACACTCTTACAGCAGCCAATGGGAGAAGAGGGAGGACATCAAAAGAGGGGACAAGAAGAGGCAAAGCATGGTAGTTTTTTTTCTGCGTTTGAGGAGGCTGTCCTTAAATTGTTGAGTACATAAGAGGCTCTCTGTGTGCGACCCTCTCAGCATTCAAGACCAGAGTGTGAGGGGATCCAACTATTGTAAGTTTCTCTATGTGTTGTCTACTTAGAGGGGCGAGAGAGAGACAGAGAGAGAGAGAGAGTGCAGTGGCAGCAGCAGCAGCTTTCCCTTCAACTTATTTGCTCCAGCTTGAATGTGTACTTTAAATTTATGAAAACATTTCTATCCACAGCTGCCTTTCAGCTCAGCAGAGCTCATCTTACTGTCGTATCCATCCCTCCGTTGCTGACTGCTGGCCTGATTTGCTTTCCCGCGGAACTTAACAGGATCACAAGAGGTTGCAGAGTGTTTATCGAGCGGTGGAACAGTCAGCCAGAGTCAACATGGTCATATCCCAGGAGTGGAGAGCATGTCTGGGGCTCTGGGTGCTCCTTTTGCTTGGTGCAGGCATGGAGGAAGTTGTGGAGGGATGTAGCTGCCACCCAGCACACCCACAGCAGCTATTCTGCAGCGCTGAGATCGGTAAGTTAATAACTGGAGACCAGTGCAGTTTCTGTTCACTCAGACAAAAGTTAAGAATATAAAAGCTGCTGTATGTAATAGTCGTGAAAAACTTATTTTGACCCAGATGGGTATATGGGATTTTAAAATCGGATGATTGTCCATCCTTTGTAACAAAATAATTGATGATTTGGCTTATTGATTAACTTAATTACATTTTCTGACAGGGAAAATGTTTCAGTCCATATGTAAACCCACTGTGACAAGAACAAATCAATAGAGCTTCCATGCTGAGCTTTTAGTTTGTTGATTAATTGTTCTTGGCTTGTTCAAATTCTATTCATAAATATTATCAGTTTAATGCAGAGAAATTCAGTAGTTCAATGTATTAGAGCATTATATACAAAGGCTATATAAACTATTTGTGTGGTGGATTGATTATTGATTAACATGTGTTATAATCCAGATTTTTTTATGTTGAATGAACAATATTCATAAGAAATACATAAACACACTGTTGTTTCTCTGACCGGGCTTTCATCTTCTAACATGATTAATACACTACCAGCACTTTTATTATTATTTGAAAACAGGGCAATCTGCTATTTGATTTTGGAATTATATATTTGAGTCTTCTTGCTCTCAATAAAAAAACAACCCTAAAAAATACTGTCCGCACCAAGTGGCCCCGGCCTACTTTCTATCTATCTGTCTGTCGGTCTGTCTGCCTGTCTCTCTGTCTGACGCCCCTCATCATCCAGTCCTTTCTTGTCTAAGTACAGGCCAAAACCAACACTCTGCTCTGACTCTGAGTACTTGGCTCCAGACTGTGGAAAGCTGGAGTATGTGCTTCTGTCAAAGGTTACACTCCAGCAGAGGAGAGAGATAGACAGAAAGACAAAGTAGATGAAGACATTGCTTTTACTGTATTTTAGTCTTGTTTTCTAATTGGTCTCTGTCTCCCATCAGGTTTAGAGAGGGTCATCTTTTTCAAAGTACTGAAAATGTGTCTGAAAATATAGTCAGTATGAAATGGAGGCTGAGACCTGTTTTCGAAAACTGCCATGACGCCAAATTAGATCTGGGTTATGAGAACATAATGAGAGTATTTGGGGCAGTGTTTTTAGGACAGAGTTTCATGTATTAAGTGTGTCATCAAAGAGTGAGATGGAAGTCCTGCAAGTATGATTATTTGGTCTCCAACTGAGCAAGTTGACGTTTTCATACAGGTCAAGTCCCAATGAGTTAGACTGGAACAGACCTGAACCAGGTCTCAGTCAAGACTGTCTGGTCTATGCTTGTATAGCACTGGGTCCAATTTTACTGCCATTTTTTGGTCTTTTATTCTGTCTTTTTCACTAGTCAAATAAGACAGAAACAACTGCATGCTGCATGTTATTCTCATATAAATTGTGTTGCCTACATTCAAAAACCTAAACTAAGGGTCTTTGACAACATGCATGTTACAAAGAAATGCAGCTCATCAGCAAAAGTTACATGTTGAACTACTTTTTCTCAGTTTGTGTCCGTTGGACCCAAACAAAATGGATTCCAATTGACCTTTCACTAAAACCCTTCCCCCAAAAAGTGATTGTCCAATCCTAACTTTGCAACTGTAACTAGTTACAGGAAGTCTGTCAACATGCTGAAGTGGTGCACATGGGGATTTGGTGATGCTTGATGCTTGGAGTGTTTTTTCTTTTTACTCCTTTTCAAAAGCAAAAGCACAAGAGCATAGTGTAAAGACAGTGTGCTTCTGTTAGGTTAGCATGTTTAGCTAACTAACTAACTTACTACCTAAAGTAGTAACACTAACATAGCATTACTTTCAAAGCCAAGCAGCATATCATTTACTAACTACATCATTTTGTGGGATTACAGGTTTGTATTTTCCCCATGTTGCAGGCAGTTTTAGTGAAATGACTCTAGGAACTGCAGCACTGTTGCCACTCAAAATAGCATTATGTTACATACGGTTTGAAAATGTGAACAATACATTATCTGATAACCATCATAACTTGAGCTGCTTGTCAAAGTATGTTTTCTGTAATCTAAGCATTTAAACAGGGATTTATGTCAAAACACATTTTCCCTATAGGCCTGCTGTTCTGCATGCAATACTAGAACTAGCTCTACTCTGCAGTACAAAAACAACGCTGCTTTGCCACTATTAGCATGATGTCATGTATGTTCTAAGTGCAGATGTAAGACCTGTTTACAGGGTCAGTCAGACAAGGAGTTTTTAACCAACTCATGGAGCTAATAATAATTAGCTAACTTGCCAACAACAATAGAATATGCTAGCAACAGTTCAGCTGGCAAAATCTAAGGTTCCTAGCTAGATTTGCAAAACCTGTGTGAAATTAAGGACCCATTCATTGTTTGGTACTTAATCTGCCACCATTTAATTGTGAACTGCATATGTGCTGTGCAAGAATGGAAAGCTTGACCGGCATAGCTGCAAAAACAATGGAGGGCTTCACGAATGGTCAATTAACCACAGGTTCTTTTGTAGTTGGTTCCCATTTCCTCAGGGTATGCTTGGGGCTTGGGTCTGTGTTTTGTTTTAAATGTATGAGTACAAGAGGCAGTGGTCCCTTTCAGGAAGGATGCAACTTTCTGAACCCATGAATAACAAATAAGGAAAATCCCTCACCCAGTACGTCTTTGGTGGCATCTGTGATTATAATGTCCTGGTTGTTTTCTAAGCATAGGCTGGTGGTGGCCTTCAGTTGACCTGACAGTGTTGTCAGAGTCGATGAGGCCCTTGAATAAAGCTGTGCATCTGAGTAATATCCCATCTGGACAAACCTTGGACGATTCCCTGGCCATGCTTGTGTATTTGAGATTGTGTGTATGACTGTGAGTGTGTGTGTGTTGGACGGAGGCCAAGCCATGCCACCACAGCCTACTCCATCTCGCTCTCTCTTTCTTTCCCTCTCTCTCCCCACTTCATTTCCATGTCTATAGGCTTGGTCTAATGGTCTGCATACTAACAATATCAGTGTGAAAGCCTGCTGACAGTCCAGCTTTGTGAGCATGACAAGGGTGCCGATTCATCAGGGAGGGGGAAGTTACTTACTACATCAGTTCTCATGGTACAAGTTTGCAATATTTCTCTTTGGTTATGTAGCTGTGAGGCAGCTTTCACTCTGCAGGCATGCCTGTGCTTATTCCTGTTCATAACACAGCTGCAGCAACTGAATTGAGTGGGTAGCCTGCACAGTTCAAAGATGTCTGGGGGGGGGTAAACATTTCAAAGAATCTGGGCCAAGACAATCATTTTAGGGTGAGACAACAAACTTGGAATAAAAATTAGTTTGCTTATTTCAGTTATTACATGTAATGTTTACAATAAATGCAATTAAAATGTACAATCATTGTCTAAAACCTATTATGTCTGGAAGGTAATCAAGTTTTTAAAATTTTAACTGGAACAGGGTCTCAATAGATGATTAAAACCACTGATCTGTTGTAATGAAAAATGAGTGTACTATTCTTGGTTTATTGGCTATAGAAACTGCCATCCTCTTCAATGTTGCACTGATATAAAGCCAATGCTCAGACTGCCAACTATTTGGTCCTCACACATAGTACGGTTATGCGTTGGTGTATTGCTTACCATTAATAGGCCACATAGATCCATTATTCTGATCATCAGGGAAGATTTAAGTGGGGTGACTAATTTGCCAAAGTACTCCATCTACTTTCAGATTGTGTTTCTTCTTGGCAAAGCTCAAAGAGCTGAACTGAACAAAGAGCGCAATAATATGGTAACCATTGGTACAATGGACAGTATTTGTAACTCAACTAAGTTTAATGCTGTAAACTTAGTTGAGGAGGTGGGTGTAATAACGTTTCACTGTTCAATAGTAGATGTGACATTGGCCTGTAAAAACAATACTTAACAATGTCTAATTTACAGAGTTTGTCCACCAGAGACAATATTTTATTAACTGAAAAGCGGCTCCACTAACAAGTTTATCTTTCAACTGTAAGAAGTCATGCTCAGTACATTTCTTGGTCACAACTGATAACAAAGAAATCCTTCTCAAACATGTTTATCAAAAAATCAATATTGGACAGTATATCGTTATTGGAGTTTCTCAAAACTCTCAAATATTATTGTCATTGATAGGCTGTAATTACAAGTAGTCCTGCATGCAAAACTGAAGTACCATAGTATGGGTAGCAAAATGTAACTTTGTATGAAAAGTAAAAGTACCCATTATGTTATATATTTTTGATTCGTTTAAGCAGCATTTCATTGTGTAGTATAGTAGTCTGGCATCAAATCAAACTATTTTACTACTTTATATTTTAGGTGGCGAAATGTTTAGCATATGCTCAGCATGTAAAAACTGAATCTGCAAAGTAACTGCAAACTGTTGCTGTTAAATTAATGAAGAGGAGTTAAAAGTACATTTCACTCAAATATAATATTACAGTAAAAGTATAACATTGAAACACTGTTCTTTATGGCTCCAGCTAGGCCAATATCTAATTAACTGAACACAGTGAAGATTAATCCAGATGTATCCAAGACACTCCTATGTACTAACCAATTAATCAAACTCTAGTTCTTTGCATGCATTTTTAGGTCACGGCTGCAAGTGTGTGGGTGAGTTTACAGGTAGGTGTGTCCTTGTGAAGTCAGACACCATTAAGTGTATTGCAAAGTATTATAGGACATTGTACATCTACTTGTTTGTAACATATCATATGTCAGAGGTAAAGTTTCCCTTTCTTCTTCAACTGGGTCACCTTATCAACTACAGCAGTGCTGTTTTAATCTACTGATGGACGCAAGTCTAATGGTTTCAGATGTACTGCCGCTCATTATTTGAGCCTCAGGCTATGAATGCAGTATAAGAATGACGTATATCAAAGGTCTGCCGAGCATATTGTTTTCTGACATTTTCTATAAAGTGAACACCCCTGGACCAGCTGTCTCGCTGTGGGTGATACAGTGCATTTTGATTAAAGTATAACACTTCAAACAAGTTCCCATCAACTTCCTGTCGGTCTGTGTTTGTTTGGCAGCTTGCCTTTCTATCTTCCTGCTTGTTTGACTAACAAAAGTTGTCTTTTTTCCAACCAATTTCAAAGTACACACTGAGGTGTGGCTATATGATGAGCAAAAAGCAAAAGCAAGAGGTTGGTTTGTGTAGCTGTGCGAGAGGGTGAAGGCTGGGAGGGGTGCTGGGTCACACTTTCTCTCCCTCTCTTATCCTGTAGTTTCTATTTCTTTCATGGTTATAACAAGGTCACCTGCTTCACTTCTGCCGCTTTGTTTCTTCTTTCCGATTTGTCATTCTCACTCTGGTGCAGGGGTTACAGGACTACAGCTATGTAGCAGTGTTAATGCAGCTGGCAGTTTATTATATATTATATATAACACGTCCGTTGTTTACCAGGTCAAGCAATAAATATATTTAAGGATAATGCATTTATGTTGTTTATTATCCACATAAGCAACAGTATAAAAATGTTATTCCAAAATTAATCATCTTCTCTAAGCCCCTGTAGCTACACGTATCAAGCTTTACCTTCTCACAAAGAAGGAGGGCTTATCAATTGATAACAGTTGCGGGCAGATATGCTGTTGCTAGCTAGCTAATTAGACAAACGTTAGCTTCATGAGCCAGTCAAAAACACTGATTTCCTGTGTGTCTTACTAATGTTTCCAACTGATTCCTTTTAAAATGAGAGCCCTGCATAAGTGCCTTGTATTTCAATGTAGAGACAGGCAGACCCAGTGTTAAAAGTACACTCAAGAAAAATGTAAAACTGTGAAATTTACACTGTAAGTTAGCCTGGACTTAGTAGTGTAACCATCCCTGAATCTATTAAGCATGAGAAAGCTGCGAATGCTATCTTAAATGAGGTGGCCTAGAAGCTAGCAAGACCGACTTTGATTGTGGATTTGCAAGTTGGCTTTTAAACCCCACACAATTATGTAGAATGAAATGCCCCTATTTGAACATAACCATAAATGGTATAGTTATGACAGACATGCTTACACTTGCAGCTCAGACAAACACACCAATAACCTATTCATACTCTTTCTGACATTTTCCCTCTGCTTTGCTCTACTGTGGTGCTTCTGCTTTTCTGTAGGCTGCATACTTAATGCAGCTGTCGCCCATGTTCAAAGTGTTCACTGTGTAGAAAGTTTTGACTGGTTTTCAGAGGTAACTTGAGAGAAGGCTATAATGCTAAACTTAATTTCGACTGATTGAGCTACAGCAGTGTTGTTTGACAGTGAAATATATTTGTCAGTTAACATAATGAGTAGAGCATATGTCTAAAAGTGCATATTTTATGGGTTTGATGGAAAATAAGTAGTTCTGTAGCAATGAAGTCTCTAATAACACAGTTTGATCTGTGATGACTGCATGTTGTGGTCTGTGTGACTAAAACATTCAACATTAATAATGTTTTAAGTATAATGAGTATTTTGTCTCCAAATGAGTGGTTGTAAAATGAAAACCACAGACCAGTTATTCTGCTACTTTACCCTTGTACTTGATTTACAGTTTAAGACAAAATAATGTGAAGTCACTTCTGTGCCACACATGGTTTGGCATGAGTAAGCGTGCGTGTGGTGTGATATATACTGTAGGATATGCATAAATGTGTGTGTGTGGAATCAGTTAATGGGAGCGTGCAAGCAGAGAGCTACTTGTTATTCCATGTGGGTTTTGATTTCCCTCCCAGAGGAGAGGCGGGACACATCCGGTATCACTACTGAGAGCTACACTGTCTGCCTGGGGATAAAGACGAGTGACAAGCGAATCTCTCTCTCTCTCTCTCTATCTATCTATCGTTTAAGACACGTGCATAGTTCCAAATATTTTCCATTGTCTCTGGCATGTAAATCACATTGTTCCCTTACCTCGTTGTTTATTTGGCATTTCAATTTATCTTAATCCTCCTTTCGTGTTTTTTTTGATAGTGATAAGGGCAAAGATCTCTGGAGAGAAGATTGTGTCGCCTAGCAACAGCTCCTCACCTTACATGAAGATGATCCAATATGAAATCAAAATGATCAAGGTGAGATCTCTGGACAGCAGTAACAGCTGCTGCTGGTGCAAGACATACTTTTTTTTTTTTTTACTGTTTAAGCTGCTGTGTATAGCTGTGTGGTTTATGTGAGTATTGGCTAGTATAAGTCTACATTCACCACACCTGTTTATTGACTATGGCACTAAGGCATATATTTCTTCTTATTCCTTTTTACAGTACATTGCTGCCACATACAGTATACAGTATACCATATTTAATTTACATCAGGCAAGGCTTATACCTTTGTTTCCTTAAAGCTAGAACCTCTCATCTCCCTTCTCTGTGTATGTTTCTGTGTTCAGATGTTCAAAGGTTTTGACAAGGCCAAGGACATCCAATATGTGTACACTCCAGTCTTCTCCTCACTGTGTGGAGTGAAACTGGACTCCAACAATAAAGCAGGTTATCTGCTCTCAGGTACAGTATGCAATGGTCAGTTTTTATGTTATACTTAGTAGAATGAATCCAATAAAATTGTATGTATGTAAAGTAATGTCAAATTGGTACATACTTGTTGTTTTCAGTAGCATTATGAAGTAGAGTGGCAGTGACAGGATGTTTTGTTCCAAATAGCTTTTCATTTAAAGGAACAGTTGGACATTTTTGGAAATTAGCATTTTCGGATTCTTGCTGAGAGTTAAGATGTGAAGAATGAGAAAACACTTAGCCTAACATAAAGACTGGAAACAGGGGGAAACAGCTACCAGCTGGCTCTGTCCAAAGTTAACAACATTTGCATAACAGCTCCTCGAAAGCTTATCAGTGAACACCTTATTTGTCTTTTTTTTTTTTTTAAATCTGAACAAAAACCAAGTACCAGGCTATCTGTTTCCCCATGTTTCAAGTTTGTTTGTGCTAAGCTAAGCTAACCATACATACATGAGAATAGTATCCACATTCTCAACTTTTGGCAAAAAAATAACATGTGTTTTTTGAAAGTGTTTAAAAAATTGTAAAAATTTTGGCCATATTTATGACATTCCTAATTATATTAATCAACCTGTATAAAATTAGATGTGAACTATTGTTTGCTATTAAAGAATTTATTTATTTATTTATTTATTTTTAACGTTTTTCAAATTTGTATTCATGACAATCGCTAAGGCTGTTAAATACAGAAACATAACTTAGATTAGATAATGAATTTTACAATGGCCATGTTGTGATGTTACTATACAGGAAGCATGTGGAGTGATGGGAGAATTTCTATTGGCCAATGTGACCTGGTAGAGTCCTGGGACAACTTATCACTGTCACAAAAGAAGAATCTCAACTACAGATACCAGATGGGCTGTGAATGCAGAGTGAGTAAGGACTGTTCATTCTCTTTTCATACATATTTATCTTTGTCCCATTGATCTATCTATCTTAGAGGTGCCTCAAGGAACAAAGCAGATATTGCAAATCTTTCCATTTCAGTACAAAAGATTTGCGTTGATTTGTGAAAGTGTTGTTGTGATCTTATTTTCCGATCAACACACAACATCGTGTCTGTGGAGACAGTTTTCTTCCAACTCTCACCCCAACAAAGCTCCAGTTCATAACAGAGGGGGAGGCCAACTTCATGAACAAATAATCAGATGAGCGAGTGAGCAAATGAATGAATGAAAAACCTCTTCTCTCCTCAGATCAACACCTGTTACACAGTGCCGTGTGCGTCTACAGGAGAAAACGAGTGCTTGTGGACTGACTGGCTGCTGGATAACAGCCTAAATGGGGAGCAGGCTCGGCAGTATGCCTGTATCCGCCGCTCTGACACAACCTGTAGCTGGTACCGGGGTGGGCCTCCACCTGAGAAAGACTTCCTGGACATGACTGACCCTTGACCTGTAATTCTGGCTGATGATTTTCTGATTTTACTCCATTTTACTTCTGCAAAGTCCCAAGAAACATTTCGTGCTTTTGCTTATATAGCTCAAATTTGCCATGCAAAGTAGCTACTGATTTGAAAATTGGCTGATTTTCCTTTTACTTTCGAGGGAGCTTAACCCAACTTTGAGCTTCCGTTAGCAGAGTTCAGGTGGTTGCTACAGCAATGCTAGGATCATTTATATAAACTGCAGGGCCTTTCAGTATTCCTCTGACTCATTTTCTCACTATCACACATTCCACTTCACTTGCTGTTTTCCACAGAAAAAGAATATCAGCGGACTATCCTCTGAAAATAATTCATCTGAGTGAATATTTTCTTCATTTCTGATGGCCTGATGGTAAATGCATAACCTTGACAAATACTGAAGACCTCATATTTGTTGATGTTACAATGGGTTATTTAGTCATTTTGGTTATGTATTTTCTGAAAATAAGTATAAGGAAGTTGGCCATTTACCGTAAAACAGGACGAAAGAAATAGAAAAATCTTACTTTGCAAAGTGTACTTTACATACTGTAAACAAATCTTCAGTACGTTAAATTCTTGCAAGCAGACCGCAGCATTGCCACCATTCCCCCCAGACACATCCATTCTGGTGTTGAATTTTTACCTTTATATATTATTGAATAACTGTCCCATGTGAATGAAAATGTGCTGTGTATATATAGAACAAGGCAACGCCAGATATTCCACAATTAATTATATTTTGACAAAATCTGACACTTTAATTATACATGACCATAATTCTTGTACATCTAAATCATCACAGTTTATACTCTCAAATTTCTGAGAATGTAAATATTGTACTTCAGTAAGAATTAACATTTTAAAGCCTAACCTGATCTTGTCTTAGCATAGGAGTTGTTATCTTGTGGTTTTGTGTGTTTAGTTTCCTTGGTTGAACGCTGTACTATTTTATGTGCCAAAAATCTAATCCAGCGCTTTAACAACAGCACTGCCACCTGTAGACGCCAAGTCACCTCTCCTTAGAGGAAATGATGTAACAGGACAAGGTTCAATTTACTCCCTAAAAACAGGAAGTGAATTCTTCTCAATGCTCAAGTTCAAGAAAAGATAGCAAAACTTTGGCACAAGACATTAACCAGCAAAAAGAGAAATAACTGATATTCATGAATGAGCTATAATTAGTGATTTAATTGTTGTTTTATAGGCATTATTTGATATAATGACTCAATATTTCTTAAAAGTCCCAAATCTGGATTGACCCCTGTCTTGTTACTGGACTACTTCACTGAAGCCATATAGATTCAAATGCGACATTGCTTGCTATCTTCATGCATGAGCCACTATTTAAAGATCATGTTAAAGGACACATTCAACAACAAAAAATGTTAATTTAACCTGCACAATGCAGTAATTTGAAATGTTTTAATACTATTTTGAAATATGGTAATTATTCTATTTTGACTTTCATGACCGATGGGATAATAATGCATAATGACTGTATGGCTCTAGTGAAGAGTTATCAAACAATTTTACGTTTGTTTTATACTGAAAGAATTGTTTGGGATTGTATTTATGTCTCTGTTTCTGTCTAAATAGAGTTTTCTATTTCCATGTACCAAAAAAGATTGTATATAAAATGTCTCAATGGTATCGTGTGACACGGTCTCTTTTTTTCTTCTCTGCAGTAAGTGTGTGAGAAAATAAGACTCTGTACTCAGTATAAGACAGCACTTCAGTGAGAACTCAAAAGGTGACATTAACAATGAAAAAATGAAAGTGCTTTAATGAGGATTTTTCCGAACTTGCAAAGGGTTTCTGCTTCTATAGAATATCTCTAAAAAGCCAGAGAGACTCTGGTGCCTACAGGGCACAGTATATATTTATTATACCTCACTTCCACGCTAATCGCTATCTCATAAATGCTCTAGTGAAAATAGTAAGTAAAATACATAAAGAAAAGAAGCACCATAATCACTTTTCCCCTGAGTATATTACGCATTAACATTCTATTTTCAGCTTGTTTAATATTAGTCTAATTTTCTATTTCTTTAACCTCAAAACATGTTGAGTGTTAAATAATAAGGCTTACCTAAGGGCATTTGAAACATAAAACATTAAAGTACCGCATAGCAATCACAATGAATTGAATTTATGGAATTGGGGCTTTAGCAGAAGCTAAACAGCAAGTGTATAGTATTCTCAGAAAAGTATCATGACTTGTGCATACACTCTTTAATGTAAAGCATTTCTGTTTATGCTAGAATTATAGAAAAATAGCATTAGCATTTCATTTTGGGAAAACAATAAAATTAGAATATGAATGTTTATTTTTCCAGTGATATTCAGAAATCTAAAATTGGCAAACATTGTCTCCTGCCTAAAGAGAACATTTCACTTCCCAGAGACAAATAGTTACACACTGACAATATACACAATACACTAACAATATATAATGTGTAAACATTAAAAAATGAAGTAAAATCTTACCATGTCTTTGTAGTTGGGGTAGAAGGTCTGATCAATGAGAGGGAACTTATCTGAACCCAACCTCTTCTGATTGATGACAAGCTGGGAAAACTGGTGGAAAGGAGGAAAACAGATAAAGAGCGAAAACAGTAAAAGGGTCAATCGAAATTTGAATACAGGTAGCTGAATGAGTGTGTACAGTCACATTACTCATATAGTAATAATCAGTGCTATAGTGTTTGCTAAAGTTGGAGCCACACAAATTCACAAGAGAATGAGAAAACTTCAAAATAATCTTCATTAAAAATTAAAATCACCAGCTGCAAGCTCCATTAACAACATGTTTCCATTCCATCAGTACATTGAATAAAATTCTGTGTCGGTTGTTGCAGATGTAAAGTAGTTTTGCTGTATTTGCTTACAGCCCAGGGTTTGTCGCAGAGGTTGTAGATGGAGTCCAGTGTGTTGACAGAGGGGATGCCCGCATACTGTAGACCAATGATTAAGTTTCTAAAATCCTCGTTCTGGGCCATGCTGAAGGCGTGCTGGCGGACCAAGACAAAGTCAGGCCTGAAAGACCTGGTGTGAGAACAGCAGGGGGAACAAGGAAGAAATAAAGAAGGTAGAAATAATCATATTCAATGCTTAAATAAAGGTTTAAATAAATTAATACATTTACATTTCTAGTTTTACTATACACTTACATCAGTATTTCCCCACGCAGTTTGTGCTGTTACAAAAACTACATTACATGAATCTGTCACTTTACAGTATTAGGCAAAAGGGTCAAAGTCTGGTTATTTGATGGCATTAAACAGAGGGATTAAACTGTCCTTGTACAGAGGAAATCCCACAAAACCACAAGTGAAATGTAGTATATTGTCTTTTACACTGAGGATGCTGTGGCAATGAGAGAATATGTCAGTCTAACCACATTAATAAAATTGGACTAAGAAAGAAAAACAATCAAAGATCTGCTGTCAAGGATTCTTACTGAGCACTCTGTTTTGGATTATTTTCCTGGCATAGTAAACTCTTGAAGAGAACTGACGGTAAATAAAGCTTAAAGTGGGTAATGGCTGCATTTATTTTCATTTAAAATGACACAACTGTTATAATTTATATAATTTACTTTATAATATATAATTTACTTTTCACTTTATAATATATAACTTTACTAGCACGAAGTAAATCCTATATTCAGAAAGGAAATTGAATTAACAAGTGTGATCTAGATGTTCAAAACTGTGTGTCTGTGACCTGCTTTCTGTCACCATGTCACTATTTTACCTCATATTTTGTTCTAAAACATGATATTCACCATCTAAAAAATACATTATAGAAACACTCCCAAAGAGTGGTCAAAGCTTTGTTGTTGTTTTAGTTAGGATTTCAAAAACTGTGCACCCCTCCGCACCAGTGAGCTCTGGTGAGCATGAAGAGCTGTTCATTTTCTCTCTTCTGCAGCCACACAGTTTAACAAGAGATGCGTTTTGCTTTAGTTGGATCCTCAGCTTAGAGGTTGTCAGATATTTCTCAAGTGAATTTTATGGTTGTGATTTTTTATGTACACTTGTGTTTTTAAACAGTCAGAGTGGACATAAACCTGGAGATCTGGGACACATTAACAAAATGGAGTAGTGAATCTTAAGGAAAGGGACTAATGAGACTTTGTGTTTTTAATGCATTATTTAGCAAGACTGTGAGCAGATAACACAGCGTGGCTATAGTGATAATAAAACTTAACATAAAATCTCCGATAAACAGTCACTGCCCATTTTGTTGTATATAAAAGTGTCTCTCAGGGATGATGTCAGGGAAAACTGTCTTTAAAATAGAATAGAATAGAATAGAATAGGGTACACATTATTGTCCCCATGGGAACATTTTCTTGGGCACAGTGCTGTTACTGCTGTCCAGTGCTGTCAATCTATAGCTTCATAACATAAACATGTACTAAAGAAACCATCATAAAATGATCACAAGACATCTTACGGTATGAGAGACATATTTTACTGCACAGACAATATGACATCTTAAAAAGTCACTGTAAGTTTTGCTAGATGCAAAAGTGCTGGTGTATCTGTTGCACTTTGCTCTACTAAGACTTAGTATTAGAGTTCAGCAGCTTGATAGAGGTTGGGATGAACGATAACTTAAGTTGGTTAGATTTACTTTATGATCTTCACAGTTGCCAAAGTCCTTCATAGTTAGCTGGATGTCAGATAAACATCGTGCACTATGTGCGGTATAGAAAACACTTTCAAGAGGTTATATTATGCTTTTTGGCCTTTCCCCTCTCCTTTATATAGATATATATCTTTTTGTGCACTTAATAGGTTTGCAAAGTGAAAAAGCCCAAAGTCCATCCCAAAATGAGTTCCCATCTCCCACAGAAAACACTACTCTGAACTGCCTGAAAACAACTCGTTTGTAGTCCAGCCGTTTCCTTTTGTGTCTGACTACCTGCTAGGCCAGTCAGACACACCCACCGGTGGAAAAACTCTCAGAGCTTCAGCACACAGTGACAAGACGTCCACCTGCAGCCTTCTCTCTTCCTTCCAAACACTAGCTACCCGCCAGGCAGTCAATGGACATAAAGTTGTTACTGTGATGTAGAGACAGAGCTCAGTTAAAACTTTATGGATGAAAGATACTTTTGTTACAAATTAGTAACTCACCACTCTGAAATTCTTGCTCCAGTCCATGTTCCTAAGTTGGTAAGGGGATGTACAGCTGAAGTAAAGTCCTGTTTACCGGGGTTCTCATGACCTGCTCTACTGTGCTTCTGATTGGCTAGTAGTCCTTAACTAGGAACTGTGCATGTGCAACTCCCAACAAAGATCTTGTAGAGGTGAGATGCATCACTCCATAGCTAAAACAAAGCCTTCAACACACATGGTGAAAAGAGGAGCTGCACCAATGTGCAGTATGACAAAAATATGGTGTTTTTTGAAAATGAAACCATGTAAACCTGTTCTGATACAACCCCTAAAAACATTTTGAAAATGACCATAATGTGACCTTTTTAATGCATCATGCAAGATAGAATGGACAAATAACCCATTTTGTTGTGTAATTTGGACGACTTGTTGCCACTACTGGTACTGATGATTTACAGTTTGAGTACTATTTTTGAGTACTAGATTTTAACCAATTTTTGTGGTATTGCCCACCCCTAGCTTGAGAAAGAGTAGTGTGAACCTCCTACATGTTTTATCCTCCTGGTGAAGTTCATCATTGGCAGGTGAAATGAAGCTGCTGTGTCACAGAGCTGGCTGTCTGCAGCCCTCCACAGGCCAACAGTAGAGTTAATGGGGACTGAATCTGCAGAGGAAATCTGGCATTCAAGACTCTACACAAGCAAACAGAAAATAAATGCCAAATGGCAGATAATAATAGGTTCCAAGATTGGTGTTTTATGATCTATAACAGTTTTGTTTGACTTTTTTATGTTTTAGTCACCACTGTAAAAACCACAGCTGACCAGCGGGTTAAGGGCAAAAACAATATTCAGCACGGTTCAGCTCAGTGAAATGTTGATGGTGATAGAGCATGACTCCTGTTATTTTCCCCTTTTGTCCCTGAATGTGTGTATGCGAGAGAGCAACAGGAGGAGTAAGAGGAATGTGAGGAAAAGCAGAGAGAGAGGAGGGAGAGGGGCAAAAAACAAGCCAGAGAGAAAAAATACAAAGTAAAAGAGATGTAGAGAGGAGTGAGAGAAAAGAGACAGACAGAGAGAGAGAAAACTCTGGCACAGTGTGACCACCACCAGCTCATCATGCACCGAGAATACTAATCGGACACTCCAAGAAAAAGAAAGAGAAGACTCTGGTGGGGAGGACACAGCAATTAATATGACTGTAATCTCTTCATCACTGACAGTAGGCTGTAAAAAGCAACATGGTCATGACTCTCAATTTAATACCCTGAATCAGTGTTGTCAGCAAAGCCACAGCCATCCTAACTAGCTTTCACTTCGTATTTTTCACTGTGCACTTTTGCATTTTTAACTCGGTGCCCTGAAACAAATATAAAACAACACTACGAGTCTACAGCTATGCAATTGGGTTTGCGAGGCTGTACCCAGGCACAGCAGTGGTTCATGCTAACTGCTAACGTCAGCATCCTAACATGCTGACAAATAAGTGTTATGTTTACCATGTTTGCCATCTTGGTTTAGCATGTTAGCATGCTAATATTTGCTAATTAGCACTTAACACAAAGTACAGCTGAGATTGTTAGCAATATTATTAGTCCGACTGACAGCCTGGCGTTGTCATCCCCAGAGCCCTAGAAAAAAACATCTGAAAAGCTCACAAAGAGACTTAAAGAGGCCCATGGAACGACAACAGACATGCACCAAAGAGATTAGCAAGAGATTATATGTTCCGTGGGAAGAGTCCATCTGCAGAACCTTAAAATGAACACATTTAAAGGATAAGCCTGCTGATATTCTTATCGTCAACGAATCTCATGAAAAGACTGAAACAATGTTTAGCTTTTTATGTACAGTATGATAATAAATGTATTATAATGCTTATCATGGTTCACAGTTGGGCTGGACAATAAAACAATAACAATAATTATCGCAATCTAATATTTTTCAATTTTAGTACACGTTCAATTTTTTTTTCAATAACAATATAACAAATGTTCAATAAAGGTTTGATTTGATTCACTTGAATCACACACAAATAAGAACAAATTTTTTTATGTTTACGATGTTTATTTTGTTGAGGAAAAAGGACAGAAAAAAAGCTTTTACTTAATTTTACTCATGCATATTTGTTGAAAAAGATTTTATCATAAATGTTTTGAATGTTCTCCCTCAGATTTGTGAAGTGATCCACTGTTTGGAATCAAAT
Source organism: Lepomis gibbosus (assembly GCA_029875015.1). Lineage (NCBI taxonomy): Eukaryota > Metazoa > Chordata > Actinopteri > Centrarchiformes > Centrarchidae > Lepomis > Lepomis gibbosus. The sequence goes on from JAPMOB010232086.1 coordinate 41,986, forward strand.
ATTTGTTATGTTCTGACCATAAAGAAGAGATTAAACCACTATTAACCATCAGGTTTCTTCAACTTTCACTGAGGAGCAAAAATCAGCCTTTAAACTCAAAAGATATACTGATTTGAGACTTATCTTGATAATTATATATCGAAAGATATGAAACTTTATTGTGATAACATTTTTGGCCATATCGTCCAGCCCTAGTTTACAGCCTATTACTCTCCTTTAACCACGTGGTACCAGATCTGCCTGAAATCAGCAGGTGATCGATTTTTGCTGTTCTAGCCGTTTTCAGTCCAAAAACAACAGTCGTTTGTGTCAATAAAGACCGTCCTCGCGGGCTGGCATCTTGGTGAGGTCGGTGAGCTGATAAGTTCCGTTTCTATCACCAGATTGAGGGAGAGAAGAAGACCTTGCTTTGGCGGAGGCAGCCTTTATCAGCTTCTGCTGGCTAACCGTAGGAGCTACACAGACATAACATATCAATTGATTCATCTCTTCAATACAAAGAGAAAGAGCCCGCTTACAGCCCTTTAGGATGTTCTGTTCTCAACTTGTGGCCTGTAAAGCATGGGAGTGCTTTAGGTCACAGGAATATCGTTTTTAATCAATATTTCAATGTTTTGGAAGCTTTATTTTATTTGGAATGTGGTTGTATGGAGAGAAATGTTTTAAAGATAAATACCAATAAAAGTGAACAAATAAACAGTAAATATGGCCAAAACATGGACATTCGCCTGGTTTATTTTTTTTAAAATTGTGTAAAACCGGCTGTATATCAGTTTATTCTCATAAAATTTACAGTTAGTTGTATTCCAGGTGTATTAGAAGATATTCAGATGCATTATAATCAATCTTATGATGGTTTGGTTTATTGTGTTAAAATATAGCTTTTTTTTACCAGGCAAGGATGAAAATATATTTTTTCTGTATTGCATTTCCATGTAGTCTGTAATGGTATTCTAAATACGTTAATATACAATGGATTTATATTCTTTAGCTTCTGACCTTTCAAAGGAGACGAGGATGCATCTAGGCCTAATGGTTGAGGAGATATTACTGATTTATTTTGGGTATGTTATTTTAGGTGTTTTACCTGGAAATAGGTGGCAGTTACCATGTGGTTAACACCCAATCTGCTGCTGACTGATCAGGCTCCAAATGTAACTTTTACATTAAATTTTGCTAAATTATATGTTTTATACTGTAAATATTTCTCATTCTTTCATATTTTTATTTTATAGTCAGTCAAAAAAACAAAAACAAATAAAAAACATAAGAATTAAGATGAGAGGTGCTGAAGATTGTGCAGTGACATGCTCAGAGACTACATCTTCTTCATTCTAAGTGTTACTTAGCTACACGCAGACTCACCGCTCTGACTTGAAATCGATGGACACATGCAATTACAGAGATAAATGTAGATAGTTGAAGACATCCAATCTAAACAGCCTGCAATGAACTCAGGCAGGCAGACTACAAGACAGCCTGACAATTACGTTGAAAACTCGTTAATTTTCTCCACAACCAAGTCCATGTTTGGGTGAGGCGGAAGCCATGATGCAACTTTGGGGGTCTATGAGGATGACACGTATTGTAAAAGAATATTGCCTCGTGACATTGTCAGGACAGGTGAATATGAATCATTCTGTTTACTGCGATGAATCAAAATTTCCCTGAACCCACACTATCTCAGGCAACGGTCACTGTTGACTGCATGTTTGTGTGTGAGCATGTGCGGCCCAACCCCTCGTAAAGCATAATAACAGGGCAGAGATGCTGATATAGTCAGACTGAGGCGGCAGAGTTCATTTCCTGTTGGTTTCGTTGGTTGGTAAGCAGTGGGAGTTACCGTCTTGCTTAGTCTCTGGCAGTCTTCAGCTGGGACACTGGTGTCTGTGTCAGTGTGGTCTGTGGTGTGTGATTGTCTAGTTTACAGTAAGCTCACATGTTTATACACAGATCTTCTGCGCCAGTCTCTGGGTTATGGTTGTGGTCGTATGCCTCTGCTTTTTTTCCACTGCTCTGAGCTTGCAGTAAACAAGTGTATTTATTATTTCCAAGAGCATGCTGAGTTTTTTTCTGTCTGATCTCACAGAAAAGTATTCATATCATTAATTGATGCGTAAACATTCTGGGGTCAGAAAATTGATGCAAGTCTGTTTATTCTCAGGGTTTTTTGTGACCAAATGTCCTCTAAAGTGGGGACATTTTCTTGAGGACTCTGGGTTTTGGGTTTAGGGGCAGATTTATTGTTCAGGTTTGTATTTCTTTGTTGTAGTTGGGGATTGTAGGCCAGATAGTAGGTTGTATTTTAGCTTAAAGAGTAGAACAATTCATTTCACACACAATGGAGAGAACACTGCCAGATGTCTTATTCTTCTTTATGAGGACCAAATGTCTTAAAAACCCAATAATTACCTCCAAAATGGGGACACTTTATTTCCATGGTAGGTTTGTTTTTGTTGGGATTATGGATTCCATTTTATTAATTTACTCCACAGAGAAGAATAATTCATATTATGCCCATGTGTACTTTTGAAATTGTTGTCCATGTTCAATTACATTTAAAATACTAAATGTGATAATGTGAGAAAGGGGAACAGTCAATGGCAGTGGTCAATGATGCTCAACACCATGAAGGCACATTATTTCAAAAGTGCACTTATTAATCAAATTATTAACTAAAACCAGAGATTTTTCTTTTGGGGCTGGGGCTTTTTATTTATCTTTGTGAATAAAACAATTTTGTTTGCACCATCAAGAGCTTGCTGCTCTTATAAAATGCTTGTGAGGATTAAATGTCTTCTCAAAACCAGGCACACTTTTCTAAGAACAGGTGGTTATTTCTGCTTAGATTTAGTGTCAAGACACGAGGTCCATCTGGTAAGTTAGAACATGAGAATAGGTTTGTATCTTTATTTTGTGATTCATTTTGCTGTCAAAGTCAGGACAATGGTCAAGCTTAAAGAAAGGTATACAATTAGGATTTGGCATTATTATAATATTATAATATACACAGTTGGATCTTCTCTTAATCACAGAAGAACCAATGTGTGTGTCTGTGTGTTTCTGTATGTAGTACTGACCTGACCACTCTGGTCCCTCCCCTGGTGACCTGCATGTCCACGTTACAGGTGCCATTTGAATGTGAGATGAGGTTGACCTCTGAGAACTCAGCCTATGAGGATGGAAAGATGGCACAAGACAGTTTCATCATATACACACATTAAGTCTTGATACAGAGGTGATGAAATACAAATGAATCCAATTAAATGGTGAATGTTCCACAATCATAGGCGTCAATTTAGTAAACGACTCCTAGGTCTTTAAATAAACAACTGTGGAATCTTATATACAAGCAGAATATCAGATGATTATATTTTCAATAGTCAAGATTACTGCAAAAGATAAGGTGTAATATTTCATATCTGTTTTATAATACATTCCGGGGACATTATTTTAATCATTTGATGACTTGTATTGGGAGCAAATGAAACTGTAACCCCCCCCTTCACAGAAGCAGTGAAAGGACATGACAACAAATGCTTTAGAAGCTGTAAATTATTGGCATCATCTTACTTTATTTATTAGGATATACACAAATCATTATTACTGTAGTAGATATTCTGGTAAAATAATGCATGTGTGCTTGTGTTTGGTGTGGTTGCAAACATAGTGAGGATTTCACTGTGACTCATAGCTGCCGACTCCTGTCTCCTCTGGCGTCTATTTTTGTTTCTGTGGTAAGGCTTGAGGTTGTAATTTAACTGTCAACATCTATTAGGTGTGAAACTGTTTGGTGTGAAACCCCAGAGAACAGTCATTTCAAATACAGTAACCAAGTATTGCGAAATGGTTTGGTGGGTAAGTGGTTCAACCAACATGAAACCAAACTGTCATATACTGTTAAAAAATATAATGTAACTGTGCAGCTCGTGATGATCAAGACTCTGGTGTTCTTTTACATTTAAAGTACTGGTGGTTTTGAAACTGTGGTTATAAATTTATACACAGTAAAACATACACAGCAGAAAGGTAGTTTTTGCTAAGGATGCAAAATTTTAAGAAAATGACTTGGCAATTTCTATGGTGCAGTAAGGGGTGCAAACCAATGCAACAAAATCCCAAATGAGGTGACACTTTTGCAAATCTTTCTGTATAATACAAGACTATACAGTAGGAATCTACAGTCGAGGCTCTCAGGTACTTTGAGCTAAATGCTAGCATTAGCATGGTAATGTACTTGTCAGTACTCACAGTGACAATGCTAGCATGTTGATGTTTAACACTTAATAATTGCTGAGTCAGTTAGCATGTTTACATTTGTTTATTAGCAATAAACACAAAGTACAGATGAAAGTGATGGAGTATTGAGCAAATTGACCTGACAATGGCAGTCATATATAGTCAGAGGATTAAAGTTTTTATTAATTATCCTTCAGAGACCTGGAATATCTGTTGTAAATCTCATAACAATTTATCCAGTAATTGTCAAGAAGTTTCACTCAAAACAAAAAATGTGCAAGAAGAAATGTCCAAGGTTCACTAAAGTCATGAACACAAAGTTCTCTACCAACTTTTGTGCACTCTTCTGCAGTGACACCTTTAACTTATTTTACACTTTGGCTTCTAAGTTCTTATAACCTGCCATATAAAGAAATAGAGAAGTAGTACTTACCTAAAAGGGTATTTTGTTTTTATTCAAAAATTTGCCAGGGCACCAGTGTCTCAACTTGTCAGTGAAAACCTATACATTTCCATATCAAACGTGAATAAGGTGTCAGTTCACTTTTCATCTCTGTTATGAGCCGTGTCAGCTTTTTATAAATGGTCTAACTTAATGTACATCATCATAGCGCTACAAAATCTATATGATACCTGCTCCACTTTGATGTCGTAGTCTCCAAGGACCTTCTTTCCCCGAAACACTTTGGCCCTGGAAGTGAGAAGAAGAGGAAATTTTTAGTTTGCCATTTGTATACGCTCAGTTGTCTATGCTGCCCTCTACTGGACATCAGGCTCCCTGTGGATCAAATGAGGGAGAGAAAATGGATGCCAGCTTGTGCACTTTCAATGACCAAACTTTCTCTGCGGTAGGAAAATGTTTATTCTAATGAGCTTTTTGAACTTTCAGAAGATACAGCAGATCAATGTGGCCACACCAAAACATCTTGGCTGCTACTTGCTCATGAGTGATGGAGAAAGAGATTACAAGTAAAGACACACAGGAGAGCAGACAGACAAAGGCAGACCGACAGAGAGAATGAGACAAGCAGTAAGGCGCAAGCTGCCAGCCAACACACTAACAGGCAAAATACTCTGGATATCTCATTATACACAGCGTTTTAAATGGATCGCAGATGGTTTAAATGGCGCCCATCATCAACCCAAAGCTAAATAAAGCAATAGCCAAGAGAATGAACCAGAGAGAGTTTACATATTCTAGTTGATAATAAACAAAGATAACTGCAGCATCTAGCCTTCAAGAAGTCCCATCTTTTTTCTTTCTTTCCATTGTCTTCACGTTTTTGTTCACTCACCAGCTGCGATATAGAAGTTTGTGAAATATAATGTCTTCTCATGACTTCTCATCTTACCTTGTCATCGTCAACAGGTCCTTCAACCCCCCATATATCTCCACTAAACAGTATGCCAGCTTATTTACCGCAATATGATGTTAAATCAGATTGTATGTGCCCTCAAGATTACTCTCTGTGCTAATTAAATTGAACATGTATGAGGTTTTCCATATAAGCTCATTGGACTTTGTGTAGTGCAGCACTGTGGCATCTGTTAGTCTGGTTCATTAGATCAGACCATCTGTGAGAGAAACGCTCTGAGGGTATGATGCTATAACATCCAACGATCAATAACTAGGGAAGCAAAATTAGTGACCATAGAGTTATAGCAATATATCTTTTTAGTCCTGCTGGAAGGTGCAGTTCTATTGGTGTATGTGTGTGTTTTTTCATCATGGGCAACTGCTTGAACACACTATAATGCTGATGACCCCCAAACATTCACCACTGAAAACTCTCCTACATCATTAAAAACACACGGCACGCATTAAAAAACAACATCATCTGTCCGACTGAAAAATGTCATCACTCCCCAGCAGCTTTAATTTAAAAGTTACATTACAGTTTTACCAGAGGACTATATTTTAAAGAGGCTCCACATTCAGAATGTGTTCAGTATCTGCAGTGAACAATGCAAAACAATACACAAAGACATGGGACATTAGGCAGACACAGTAATGGACAATTACAATGTTTTACAGAAAGGCTGCTGATGTAGCTTCCTAATTTAATTCAATCAAATCACATAATGTAGCTGCCACATAGCAAAACACTCACGCATGTGCAAATACAAGTCCTTCTAATAGAGCTGTAAGTGAATTTCTGAGAGATGTCAAGAAAAAAACCCAAACAACCATTATATTTAATTTTATGGCATAAAAAACGCTTGATTTAGCAGACATCCGCAGAATGCTTTAAAAGTGCATTAGTATGTTTTTGTCCACCTGGGGGAAGCAGAACGACCTATAAACACAACTCTGTCATATTATCACCATATGAAGGTGTAGCAAAAGTGTTTGCAAACAGTGACCTATTTAAACACAGAGCAGACACGGGGCAACATGAGCATTAATTTGAGGATGTGCTTGTGGCCACTGGATGTAATATTCACTCTCCTTTTTCTCCTTTTTGTTTTGGTCTGCCCCTGTCTCCCGGTTACTATAGCTGCTACAAGCTCCATTATGTTCTACTTGCTAACTTTTTCTGCCTGCTGTTTGGTGTGGAGCATGTGTCATACAGCGGGTTTATTAGAGTTTTGTCACTGAAAACATCTGCCTGATGCAGCTGCAGATTAGGATTAGGAGCCAGAAAACCAAAACAATGAGCTGAATGATGCTGAACGAAGATGCTGCTCATTTTTATACAAAATTATTCATTATTGTAGCTTTAACATACATTCCAAGTACACTGCATCGGCCTGCAGTGCAGAGTGCTTCATGTAATCCTGTAACATGGAACCCAGTGGTCTGTTACCTCTGATCTATTTCAGGCTATAGAGGAGAAATGTTTAAACTTGAAACAGTTTACACCAAACACCCACATATCATACTTTGCGAATAGACAAAGTACCACTGTGACAACAAGCTCTGCCAAGTGCCAACACAAATTTATAACTGCTTTTGTCCTCAGCCCCAATTTTCACATAGTGGTAAAATGTCAGAATTTAAAAGTTTTCATTCATCCTGCTTTTACTGAGAAGCTAACACAGCTATAGATTTTAGTTCTGTTAGGGTCAAAGACTATGGTCTACACCTACTCTACATGAAAAGTGCAATGAAATAACTTTTGTTATAAATTGGTGCTATATAAATAAAATAGAATACAATTGAATTAGGCTAAAAGATGCCACACATTTTGGAGCTGAAAGCAATATATCATGTGTGACAGGTCATCACTACATTTTCCTGTATTAAATTTCTAGTGTATAAAAATAAGACTTTAAAATTTGAAGAAATTCAAGTCAGCGATGTTTCCTTTAGTCAGGACAGCAAGGCAACACATGTTGTTATAATGCATTACTGGAACTTACTAGGAGAGAATAGATACATCTTCAGAGACAGACACCCACACAAAGAATTCAGTCTATTAGAAATGATGGAGTGCACACCACGGAGGTAACATCTCAATTTCTGTGTAATTCCCTAAAGATTTAATGGCTGGTATTCCAATCACAGGCATTATGGATTCAAAATAAACAGAGAGACTGTAGATGCAAGCATGTATTCAAATGTGGTTTAAATGGAGCAAATTGCATTTTAATAACCACTGCCACCACCCCCGGTACGGTGTAGGGAATACTTTGAAATAGAGATTGGAGGCAGTATAATCATTTTGTAATCTCAAATTGTCTCAAATCTCAATACTACTACTTGTCTATAGATATCTAGGAATAATATAAAGTGTGAATTACAGTAACAGAAAATCATACAAAATAAGTAGCATGTGGTACATAGTAAGTACTAATAGGAATAATGTTTCCATGCCATTCTGTAAACATTTATGTTTTTCCTTTAGAGCTGCATCATCTGACATTACATCAGATGATAAGGCCAAATTAGATGGACAAGTCACTGTTGTAGGTTTGAGAAGCCAACAAGGATGCCTGTGAAAACCACATGACCAAAGGCTTTGTCCTGGGCTAAATTCAACAGCTGAGTTCTTCTCAGTCAATTTTTTCAGGGTTGTTTGACGCGAACCCATTTTCATTATTGATCTGTGGAGTCAAAGAGTCTGAGACAGTCACATAGTCCTGTTTAAATTAAGCCTTTCAAATCAATGTATGGTAAGACAGAAAGGAATAGACACAAAAAGATGACAGAGAGAAGAAGGGAGAAATACAAAGCAGAAATCAATGGAGATAGAACAATACAATAAGTACATTAAAGGAACACTCCGACTTTTTGGGACTTTAGCCTATTCACCTTATCCCCCAGAGTTAGATAAGTCCATACATAC
>JAPMOB010232091.1:0-13877 GCA_029875015.1 Lepomis gibbosus
CATATCAAAATAGCTGCTTCTTCGGGTGTCTGCTCCATGACTCTTGTCTGACACCCATCCACTGCAGATTTCCTGTGTAAAAAATTCAAAAGTTCACATTAGTAAATGCTTTATATTTCATGAATGTATTTCAATGTACTGAGTAAATATGAGAAAGCTTATATACATAAAGATTCCAACAAGGGTGTAATCAATGTACTGAGTAAATATGAGAAAGCTTATATACATAAAGATTCCAACAAGGGTGTAATCAATTTCTATGTGGTCACAGATGTGTCATGACGTGATCACGTCGAAGTTGATCACACCATCTTTTGTACGATCGCTTAAGTAAATCTCTATTGATATTGGTTGTGTTATGTTTTCCCAGGTTCAGCAGGCGTTGCAAGTCACAAGAACAAGATATTCTGAAGCAGGGTATCCAAGCACCAGACGCACCCATGGCGGGACCTGAGAACCTTCCTGCAGCAATGCAGAAAGGGCCAACACTGTGGCCTGGCAATTTGGCTGAGCCTCACCTTTTTATTCTGCCCCCAAACACTGCTGGGGAGGTGAAGCTCAAGGGGAGATCGCAACCTCAGGCCATCTCTCAGGCTCCACCATTACATCAAGCACTTCCTGTCATTGCACCAGCACCACCCGTCTCTTTCCCTTTTATTCTACCAGCTGTGCAGCTTCCTACAGTGCCTGGACCCTCACAGGTGATGTTCTTCAACCTCCCATTACCTTCACCCACGCCACCATCAACTCAGACACATATGTCCAGTCGATCTGTTCCTTACAGCACTCAACAATACAGAAAGAGGAAAGAGGAGAGGGAGCACACTGGAACTGTCAAAAGGAAATATGTAAAAAAGACAGATGTCATTCTTTGCAGAAAGTGCAACAAAGACAGAAAGCCACCATCACATCTTCAGTACTTTGGGAACTGGTACTGTGAAGAGTCTGAGAGCCAGTCCTATGGTGAATGGAGGGCTGTTCTGGAGGAACGAGGCTATAGGAAAAAAAAGCCAGGAAATGACAACCCACCATCTTCTTAAACTTGTTGTATGTATCTTTATTAAGTATTTTCTTTTATTTATTTGTTTAATGGCTCCACAGAGTAAGTATTACCTATCACATGTAATTCCAACCAATTACCGTGACTCTCAAGAGAAAACTTCTCATTCAAAAGCTGACTTGTTGCTTAGAACAAAAGCATCCACTGCAGTTTTTGTCATATTAACTGGTTCCTTAAGTGCTAAAATCTGTAAATTTCAGAGAAGTTGGTTCTGCGTTCCTCTTCGACATTGTTTTAAAAATTCAGGGTTTACATTATAGAGTTTCCAGGAGTGATAGGTGTCTCTGAAATGAATAATATTGTTTTTGGAAGTATGCAGGTGTGTGTGATGCATCTTGTTTTTTTCTGAAATTTTTTTTTTTTTTCTTCACTGCTTGTACGCTCTCATGTTCGGGAACATGTTTCAGGTATATGTTGTAATGTAATTCAGCAGGGTCAACAGATTTTGGTGTTCACAATGGGTGTGAAATGGTGTAAATCTGTACCTTGTTATGTATGTGCAAGTACTCTTAAGATGAAAGTTCGATAGTACTCGTGTTCCCTGTTTTGGGCAAAGGTCAGATCAGGGATTGATGCTCTCACTTCAGGTGTTGGCATATCACTCTGTGGAGGTGTGTATTGTTGTTTTGTTCATTTTGTCTATCAAACACTGAATTTGATTACATTTTATTGCACTATTTAGAACAGAATTGAAAGACAGGCATATTGCATAGGGTAATTTAATGGTTATTGGAGTTAAGTGTACTATGGCCCTGAGAAAATAACTAAACGATGGTCTATTAGCTGTCAGAGGGCAACAGGGTAAACAGGTGGTGTCCTGAATAAGAAGAGTTTATTTTGGTTAAATTGTTATGTTAATTTGTTCCTTAAGTTATTTGTGTACCTAATTCTTTTTTAAATTATTGTTATTATTATTGTTGTTACAATTTTATTGTTACTGTTAATTATTAATAATACTAATAGTAATTATTGATATTGTTATAATTATATTGTTGTAACTGTTGTTGTAATTAAACAGTGGGCTAAATAACAATTTAAAAATGGTTTAAGTGTTTTTTTTCTCTTCTTCGTCTTCCCTTTGTTTTACACGGTCTTTATAGGTAAAGATAAAGATATAAATCAATCAGTCTTCTTCCTCTTATTATTAATATTATTTAGGTAAATTGTTACAACAACTAAACTCAATATATATACAGCTTTTAATAGCTACGCATAAGGTTATGAGCTTAAATGTGTAGATAAATAACGTGAATACCATGGTTAATACTAATGTTTGTCATATTCTTTGTCTTCTTTATCATCACATAAAGCTCTACTTTGGATGTGGATTGCAAATCATGCCTACTTCACATTGCTGTTATTTAAGTTGCTACGATACCTATTTTAACGATTTACATTATCTTAAATGAGTTCGGGACGGGTCGTAATCGATCCGGCGATCTCCGGGTGTATTTCACGCAGTTTATGGTACCTTTGATAGACGAATGCGCACCGTCCTTGGCGCAATGGATAACGCGTCTGACTACGGATCAGAAGATTCTAGGTTCGACTCCTGGCTAGCTCGTTGTGACCTTTAGCCTGTAAACTACTCAAGCTTATACTGCAATATTCTGTCTCTGTATACTGTGTATCAAAATACAGTTACACGTGAATTGAGCCAAATGAAAGAATATAGCTGTCAGCGGGATATAAGCGAATTGTGAAAACTCTACAGTTGACATTTTCAGAGGACAAGAACACACACAGATCACTCAAGAGATTTAAGTGAAATTTGGACTTTGAGATAATTGCAGAAATGTAAACCTGATTGTTACAGCATCACTTTGACATCAGAGTGTGTAATTTTATGTACCTGACTACTGGGTGAAATGTTAAACCCACCTGCGACATTTTTTGTTTCCAAGATTGAAAGTTTAAGCTGTACAAACACTTATAGGTAGAGAAAAAGAAGAAGAAAGTGTTACAGGATCCAAATAATATTGATTAGTTAAACCCACTATGACCTCAACACCTCCATTGTCAGCCAGAAACCTGGATCTTCAGAGCTCCAGAGTAGGTGAGAGGCTGCTTCCACACCCAACTCACAAGTAGAGGTAGTGCCCCAAGTCCCAAGTTCAGTCTAAGGTCTTTTCTATAAAGTCCAAAGTCGTTTCTCAAGTTAAGGCCAACAAGTCACAAGTAAACACAGGTCAGCCTCACGTCAAGCATGATCATGATGGCTGTGTCTTGACCGAAAGAATGAGATCGCGTGTACAAGCAGACGAAATGGGCTTCCTCAGGTTGGTGGCTGGTGTCTCCTTTAGAGATAGAGTGAGAAGTTCAGCCATCCACGAGGAGCTCAGAGTAGAGCACTGCTCCTTTGCGTTGAAAGGAGCCAGTTGAGTAGTTTGGGTACCTGGTAAAGATGCCTCCCTAGGGAGGTGTTCCAGGCTCGTCCAGCTGGGAGGAGGCCTCGGGGAAGACCCAGGACTAGGTGGAGAGATTATGTCTCCACACTGGCCTGGGAACGTCTCGGGATCCTCCAGTCAGAGCTGGTTAATGTGGCTTGGGAAACAGAAGTTTGGGGTTCCCTGCTGGAGCTGCTGCCCTGTAGATGGATGGATGGATGGAAGTTCCACATTGAAACAAACAAGTACCAAGTCAAGAGCAACAAGTCCTGAGACCAACAGCTTAAGTCACCAGATTTGTGACCTGAGTCACAAAAAACAGTAGTGATTAAAGATTAACAAGGTGGTTTACTGTCTTGAATAAAACTCATGGAATGTGTTGATCTGTTCACTGTGTATTGTGGTTACCTGGTTAATCATAACAGAAGATGGAACACATGCAAAACATTTCCTTGAAATTGCAAAGCCGTTTCCCATCATGGAAGCAACATCATTGAGCTGATCTGACCAAGACCATAAAGTATCTGATTTAATATGCAGTAATTTGATTTTAGTGACCTGCTTAACTGATAAAGTTAGCAAGAACATTCCTAACACAACACACAATACATTTTAGCAATGTTCAGTACTAATTTGTTCATTCTTACCATTTAAAATTGGTATACAACTCAACATGTAGATTCTCAGCTCCACTAATGTTGGTGGAGCACAGAGCAAAGTTGAGTCATCAGCATACATAAGAACATGGACATTTTTAACAACATATGGTAAGTCATTTATAAAAATAGAAAATAAAAGTGGACCCACACTATTTCCTTATGGAACACAGCAAGATATTTTTCTGCTGTCAGAAAAACTGCCATTTAAGCACACTTGTGGTGTTCTGCTAGAGGTAACCCTTTATCCAAGGAAGATGTTATGGTCAGTGGTACCGCTCTCTGTGTCTGTGCATGTGTATGTCTGGGCGTGGCGCTCTGGCTCGCCTCTGACCAATCTTCTCTTCACCTGCAATCACTTGCGGATACCAACAATCAAGCTCCTCCTTCACCCAAGTCTTCACCAGATTGTCAGTTTTCTCTTGTGGAACTGGGTTATGGCTTCTACCTGAAGTACTTAGTAATATTTGCTTCTCTGTGACATTGTTATTTCTGACTGTGGTTTTTGCCTGTGTTCCAGATTCTTACCTCCCCTGGAGCATTGTGCCAGCCTGTCCCTATACCTATTCCTGTGTGCTTAGCCACCTTCCCAGCCCTCATTAATCGCCAGGCTCTCAGAACAACTACAAGAAAGATTCACTGTTTTTGCACATTTTACTGTTTGTAACTGTAACTTTTACTTCTGTTCCCTGTCTGTGTTTTTGCACTTGGGTCCTAGAAATTATTTCACTACAACACAACTGTAAATGTGAAAAAAAAACATTACATTTGAGCTTGACAGTGAGACAGGTAAGAAGAGCATGCTGGGCTTTTGTAAGTAGTCTGTTTCTACTAAAATAATTTAACATTTGATTAAAAATGATCTTCTCAAGTAGCATAACAGGTCTACAGTCGAAGCCAAAAAAATCCTGCTTTTTCTTTGGGTATGATTTTAGACTCTTTCCATAGCCTGGTCCTGCTTAGTAAGCATCTATTACAAATATGATATATTAGTTTGGAAAGCAGTCTATAGGAGCAATTTTAAAAAATATCTAAACTGTGGTTTGATTCCCTGTCAAATGCAAAACATGTTTTATCCCTTATGATAGTGTTAATAATGCCGCATGTTAAAATTATTTCTAATTGAATGCAAGATCTTAAACTGTCGGTTTTGTTGATAAAGAAGTTGTTACATTATTAGCTATCATCTGGCCTGGGGATGGCCTGACCTGACATTCTACATACTTTTGAGAATTGCGTGACTTCCTACTTATTATTTTTTCCCTATCATTTACAGATTTACAGTACACTTTTTTGTTTAAATTTTTTTTAACTTGGTAATGTTATTTGCCAGTAATAAGGTTCTCTGGGCACTAACATGCAACAACAAAAAGAAAGAAGAAAAAAAACAACCACACACCTTTAAACTGTCAACCAACTGGTTGAGATGTCCATCTCCAGCCAAAGTGCAATATCAACAATCTGCATATTTGCCTCCATTAAAGTGAAATGACAGACATTTTGAATTACACGTCCTTTTTATGGTCAAGAGCAATGTGTAAAACAGAAGATCTAAAAACGTATTATTTAACATTAAAAGATAAATAACGGAACTCATGGTCATATACAGTATTTTTTAAATTGTTTTTACAAACCATTGTTACTAAAGTGACCAATGGCTCTCATTACACAGTATCAGCAGTATCACCATAGGTTAACAAGTGATTATTGATTTTTTTCACTGAAAACAAAGAGAAATGTCAATGACAATCCTCACCAACAACAAGAAATATTTTAGCTTATGCTCGCATTGTACCACATAATTCTCCTACATTTACAGTGTAATTAATTTAGATGCAAGAGAACAAGATGTTAAATAGGTAATTAGGGGTAACAATGTGGGAACTTATGTTGTATGTATTTATTAACTAACTAACCTGTTCTGTTACTACAGGGATAGCATGACTACTGAGCAATAATCTGTTGTTTGGGAGAAATTTAAACATAGCTTACACTTTATGTATTTTTAACTAATGTGAGCATGACCAACCTTGAGAGCCACTCACAGGTCCAGTGTGTGGCAGCTGACACTGTCTTCCATGGAGTTGTTGTTATGGGACGCCATAGAGATATTTTGTGTTCTTCACTGTAACAGGAAATCATAAAATCAATCATCTTCCCCAACCACCTCATCTTAAAAAATGCATTTCTACTTACTATCCTCCACCAATGTCAACAGCGTCAGTCCGATAAACCTGTACCACCTCAAGCTGCTGAAGTCCCCTGTGCGTGTTGTACTCCATGCTGCCTACTTTACAGTAACATACAGGCCTACTCTTTTAGGAACTGCTGTAAAACAGAGTAATTACATGACACAATCTAAAAATGGGTGGTTGTTTGGCGCCCTCTCGTGGCCAGACACCACTACTGCTTTGTAACCCAAGGAGGAATTGGTGTAATACATGAAGCAGATGCGAATTTGGTGTCAGTTTAAGGTACTGTTGGTTAAAAACAGTATTGTAGCTTACATTTTATTTTAGTTTTAGGGTATAGAATTATGACTTTTATTATTTAAAGTAATTGTTAAACTAACAATCTTGGCCCCAAATTGGCCATAATATGATGTAATTGGTGTTACATCACAGGCAAAGGAGTTTCTTTTATATGTTTCCATATGGATCCTCTCAAAAACCAGTACTGACAAATGGGAATTATTGGCTAACCTTCAGTAAGGAAGAAGGTTATTTCATGGTTATTGTATTGGACTGCATTCTGAGTGGATGAGTTGAGTGCACTGGGCAGCAAGATGTGCCCTGCCTTCTTCTCCTAGGAGTATTTTTAATTTTGAGAGCTCATTTAGCGCTTTGAAATCTGAGGTTAGAGAATTTACAGATGGCATATATGGCTTACAAACAACCTGTTAGACCCAATGGCTATACAAACTCTGAAGCAGGACAGAATTATGGAGATGGCTTTCAGTAAAGCTAAAGCAGTAATATGGAGCGATATCAAGGCTGTGGTTAGGACATATATGGTTAAATAAAAGTATGACACGATGAATAAAACAATAAGACAATAAAACAATGGGGAAACATCCATCAGGACTGTGTGAATGTGGCTTAGATGAAGAAACACAAGGTTATGTATAAAACATAGAGAAAAACTAAAGAAGGAACTAATGAAATGTTAGGATGGAGCACTGAATGTTAAGAAGTGATTCAGCATTGAAGTTTTAAATGAAACTTGATTAATAGAGGGAATTTAAAGTTTTTTCCCTGAGGGACGCATAGTAGGCAGCAGTAATGCACCTTAAACGTCTCTGCAACCCAAAGAAGAAGAAGAAGATGCATTACTGAGACAGTTGAACACTGTTATCTGTCAGAAGTATGAGGAAAATGGGAGTGAACTGATCCGAAACCTTAAAATGAAAAAATACTTTTTTAAACAACTCTTTTGCATTTGCATTGCATTTTCCAATCATGGCAAAGTATTGTGTGATTTATGTATACAGGAGTGCAATATATAAACAGGAGAATAAATGAATACATTTTGATTTAATAGAACTGCTTAGAAAGAACTCAAGAGATAAGTGCAATCGAATGTTTTTTCAATATCTTAGAGTAATCCATATGATTGAGAGGATTTGATTTACCCCCCTTTGTATGTTTTGTTAAAATAAGTTGTTTTCTGATCTACACTCCATACCAGTTGGAGGCGGTAATGCACCATTTACTTGTGAGACAACCGCTAATAAAATTCCAGAAAGAAGAAGATGTCCCACTGTTGTGCAACACGCGTCTGTCCCACGTTGACATTGGGATAGGAACCTGAGCGGAGAACCCCTCTCAGCTGACGTCTCTAAAAGGTTAGTTAACATGAGTTAATATTTTTGCTCTCTACTTTACCTACGATTAGACAGAGAGGAAAAGATGCGTCCTGAATTCATTATTAACCTGCCATGTTAAAAAGATGTTACTTCTAAAAGCTTAAAACATGTCAACATATCAGCTAACGTTAGCATCGCTGCTAGGTAGTGTGGCTAACGGTAAATGAAAGTAGCTAATGATAGTAGCTAGCTACTTAGCCCCATCGTCAGACTGTTTTGCCATTTCGTATGTTTATTCTTTTCATTCCGTTTGGAGCGCAACATAAATCTGAGACGGGACGTCGTCTGGAACCAGGCTAATAGGTAAAATTAGCGTTACAGTTAGCCAGGTGGAGATGTAATGAAGCTTCGATGCTAACATTAACCGAGAGGTTAGTCAAGGAGAACTCCTCGAAGGATAAAATGTCAGCGACTCTGCCGGTTTACATAAAATGTTAAATGTTATAAGAGCTTATTTCAAATGTAAACTTTTGACTCAACGTTACACATTCGTCTTTACGTTAGCTAACTTTACCCTCATGTTCTGTTACAGCTTTACTGTTATAAAACGTTTAAGTCACTGATGCTCCTGTCTGGACACAGCAAGCCATGCAAATAACGGAGCAACAACACACAACCTACTTTTGTTACATGCAGGACAACAATAAACAGCACACATAAAATAAAATACAATCTTTATGTTGGTCTTACCAAGCTGTGCAAAGCTGGACGCCTGGTAACGGGCAGAGGACCTGAAGACATGTTGGCAGCAGGTTAAATAGTATCAACAATACTAATACTTATAACTGGATTGATCCATTAAACTAGAAAGTGAGCTCATAGGTCTGTGAGGTGAGAGTTCAGTTCCATATCTGCCTTGATGCATGTGGTTACCACAGGCAGAGTACTGTTTACATTATGTGCCAACTTACAGGGCTGATGTTGTACAAGGACTCCAACCTGCTAGGCTGACCAAGCATTCAGGCCAGCCTTCAGTACTGGACAGTTTAAGATTCTAAGGCATAGGTTGGATGTACTTGTGTAACTATGGCAGAGGGTGAATGTGTTAGATGGGGTGCAAAAACACTGAAATCTTTCGAGACGATCGAGGCAGTGCCAGTAAATCGGGTGATTGGACCGCGAACCATTCAGTAAGTGAAGCAGTTGCGGCTTTGGACGTCACATGTCACGTGATTTATTTTTTTTTTTCCACACCAGAGCAAGCTTTGAAGCAGCGGTTCTATAGGATTGTAGTTCAGGGTTTAGAAGCACGTATCGAAGCTTCAGCGTTGCACTGCCATCACTACCTGGCTCCAGTGCTCACAGCTAGTGATCCTTCCCTGTGCATCTGACATACACTGACTGTCTTTAAGTTTTATGTGTGTTTGTTTCCACACAGGACAGGATGGGAGCCTCCTTGTCCACACCTACTGCTCCTACAGTCAACGCAGAGGCCATGATGGCCGCCCCTCCTCAGGGCTGCCCCATGCACCAAGAAGCCAAACCCGTCAAAGGTGCTGCTGCGGGAGGGATGAGGCTCTCACCTATGATATCACACTCTCTTATTTCATTTTTAATGGTTGTTAAAATTGTGTTGTAATGTTTGTCTTTATGTGCCTTTCTTAGTGTCGCCACCTGCAGAGTGTCCCATGCATCAGGCTCAGCCTGTAAAAGGTATCGCTGCCCTGCAGGCCTGTTAAATTATTTGTAACATGCCTATTCTGCTTAAGCAAATCTATTTCCTTGAAAGACTGAAGAATAAGTTACATGTTATTAAGATTTATTAACACAAACACGTTGTTATAAAGCTTTCCTTAGTTGGATTTGCCAGTTAAACAAATTTTCTTTTCTTCACTGTTCTGTTTTGCATATTTTAAGGTTCATAGTGTTGTATTGTTGAAATCATTGAAAGTTAAAGTACTGGCCACGGTTTTTTAGCCCTTTGATGCCTCAATCAGGTGTTCTTGCTTCCTGTAGCGTCTCCTCCATCAGAGTGTCCGATGCACCAAGCAGAGGCAGGTCCAACTCACCAGGAACGGGCCTATGAGTTCGTGGAGTGTCCCATGAAAGCTGCAGCCGGCACGAATAGTGACATCGACCCAGCAAATATGGTACATGCACCACTTTAGTGTAGGAAGAGAGGGAGTGTGTGCTGGGTGGACGGGGAACGGAGTGAGGGTATGAAAGCCAAATATAAATATATAAATTGGAACAGCATCAGAGTTTTTAAAGTATTGTCTTCTGATTAAAGTACAATTTGCACAGGATTGCAATTTCTAAAAACAAGAAAAAGCACCTTACATTTTCTTCTGTCTTGGAGCCCGAGTCTGTTCTGTTTATTGTCATAAACACCACAAATTCACTCACACATTTTAAAGATGAACGTGTGGGTTGTGTTGATGAACTGGCTTACCTCCCTGTGTGTGTACAGATGCCTCCTCCTAATCAAATTCCAGCTCCAGACCAGCCCTTTGAGCTGGACCTCTCCAGAGAGGAGTCCACCATTCCTCGTCACAACACAGAGAAGAACTGGGTTTACCCGTCCGAGCAGATGTTCTGGAACGCCATGCTGCGGAAAGGGTCAGTCCATAACTGTATGGCTTTCTTCTGCCAGCTCATCACCAGACGTGTGTGCAGAAATAGAGCACAGACTGTAGGTTTTCCAGTGTGTCCACCAATAATTCTAACCACAAAATGTAACTCTAACAGGTACTGTTAGCCTGTCAGACTCCATGTCTAATCATACCTGTGGCTGTACTATTAAGTAGAAAGATTATGGTCACTGTGCACAGTTCAGGCTATATAAATACAACTTGGTTAGAGACAAGGAGTGTAAGATTAAAATGTGACCATATTTCTCGTCAGGTTAAAAGTTGTCTCGGAAGATTCACGGAGTTGACGTTTTTCACTAAACTGAACTTTAGAGCCAGCTGTGCTGGTGAAGGATTATGGCATACATGACAGTTTTGCTTTACTTCATATACAGTTACGTTAGACTGTTATAGTATGTGGCTCTGTGCACCGGTAGTGAGAGTGACTGCTGGAGCAGCAGCTTGTGTTGGTTGATTCAGGGCTGGAACAGCAGACTGATGCACAAGGGAGGGAACACACACATACACACATTGTGATGATGCCACGGCAAATTGTACAGTGTGTTTGATGTTGACTTGAACAAACTGGATAACCAAAACACTTCCCTAACTCTTCCAAACGGCAAATGTAAATACTTGAAGATCTGTAAATAGAATATTATGTTTTATTAACTGCTGCGTAGCAAGAATGTAGCTGTATGTTATACAGCATTAGGAAACCCGGTGTTTTGTAATAAAAATATGATAAGAGGTCAAGAAGACAGGTGTATTGGATGTTCTGTATGCCTTTTGAAAGTTGTGCTTAGACATGGATACAGTTACCAGATGATGATTTCTGACAGAGGAAAGGACGACTAGATGCTTTTTCTTTGAGGTTAACGTGAGGATTCACATTTAGAGAAGCGATTAGATTTGGTGTCTTTACGTTTTCCTTCACAGCTCAGACTACTTGAAATACACAAGTCATCTTGATTTGATATAAAAAAAAACATACGAGCACTAATTATAATACAATTGATATTGATAAAACCATATTATTATCCCAAATGAACCCAAAAATAAACTGCACTTTACTTTTGTGTTTGTTTTGTATAATTTGTTATTGTTGATTTTACCAGCTGTTATTGGAATATTTGGGACCAGCCCCAACATACATACACACATAATCTATTGTGCTTCTAAGACTTAGAACTAGTTCGACTAGTTCGATTAAAAAAGGTGTGTTTTGAAATGAATGCATTTTTAAAATATGAATCTTAAATGCTGAGTCAGCATATACCATGACCATTAAAAAGGCTGTAGTTTTTCAATGAAATCACTTAGAATAAAACTTTTGTGAGACCCATCCACTACAGTAATGTTACTTACTGTCTAACTGTGAGAAAGTGTGGCTACAATCTCATTTATAATATTGAGTCCAGCTCACTATCATCTAAAACATTTAGCTGAGCCTCCAGTGAAAGATACACAGATAGTAATGTTAGTTACTGAAAAGCAGACCAGCGAGCTAACGCTGATGTATAATGTCGGCTCAATGCAGTAGGCCTAAATGTAACATTATCATGTAACCAGCGTGGATTAGCTCAACCTGCAGCTGATATAAATGTTACTGTAACGTTGCAGTGGGAGGTCAGCTGAGTTTCAGCATGTTGTGTGAAGCTGTCTCACAGTGAGTCTGTCTGTAGACGCTTTCACACGCTTTCACACTCCGTGACGATTGTGCCAATATGCCACGCTGTATGAAGGGTACGGTTATGAAGCTGAAAAGGGTGTTCGATTTGATCCACCTCTGAGGTGGGAACGTTTGTAGTAACAGCTGAAACATGTGTAGCGGCTGCTGAAAACCACATAGTACCCCTTTAAAGA
This sequence comes from Lepomis gibbosus, assembly GCA_029875015.1. Taxonomy (NCBI): domain Eukaryota; kingdom Metazoa; phylum Chordata; class Actinopteri; order Centrarchiformes; family Centrarchidae; genus Lepomis; species Lepomis gibbosus. The sequence continues at coordinate 12,405 of JAPMOB010232091.1, forward strand.
TTACAGTGTCACACTGACTCAGATGGGAGAAGATAGCAGTGTGGAGGCAGTAAAGAAACTCGAGGTTGGTTCTGTGGGCGTCTTTCTGGTTTAACAGTCAGTCTTTGTGCTGCAGGTGGCGCTGGCGTGATGATGACCTCGCTCCTAAAGATATGACCAACATTATTAAAATCCACAACACGAACAACGAACAGGCCTGGCAGGAGATCCTGAAGTGGGAGGCCCTGCATGCACGGTGAGTTTGCAAACTGGCTAACAGAACAAAGCTGACAGCTTTTCCATTCAGTTTCTAACCATTTTGAGACTAATGTAGAACTGTTACTTTCTTATACTAATATACAATAACAAACTTTCCATGAAAACAACCAACAGCAGCATCAAATAGAAACCCATGTTCTCTACGTACTGACATTCCAGTGATTTATCTTGTGTCTCCTTGCAGTGAATGTCCATGTGGGCCCACCTTGAAGAGGTTTGGCGGTAAAGCCAAAGAGTACTCGCCGAGGGCTCGGGTCCGCCACTGGATGGGGTGAGCTCCCTCATGCTTTATCTGTAGACGAGAAGAAAGCGCTGAGTGACAGGAGGCGGGGCTGTGTGGGCGCTGCAGCGGTGTGTGTGTGTGTGTGTGTCAGCTCACTGTCTTGAAGACAGATCGACACTGTGGAAAATGAATATTAAAACGCTTTGAAATATTCAGAATAGATACGTGTTAAAAAGTCAATATTTTTGACAACGCGACATGTACTGCAACAATGCATTCTTTGTGACAATAGCCATTAATACAGAAGCAGTTATGAAAATAGACTGTAATCAGTGGAGCAGTGCTGAGGATGAATTGGAGATTAAGAGTCTGATAGCTTGGGGGGCAAAGCTGCTCTGCAGTCTGATGGTGCGGCAGCAGAAACTTTTATGTGTCTTCCCAGAAGGCAGCAGGGTGAACAGGCTGTGGCTGGGTGGGTACTGTCCTTTAGTGTCCTTTGGGCTCTGCAGACACTTCACCGATCCGATATCGCTGATGCTCAGGAAATGGGCAGCTGTTTCGGTCGATACCTTTTATGGTTTTGACTGAAACAGCTCAGTATGAAGTAGAATTGAAACATCTCTAGTCAAAGCAGTACATTCAATACTTTTTGTAAGCAGTGTGTCAAAAATGACAATCTGTATGATTTTTGCTTGCAGCCAAACGCAAGCAACACACTGAAAGAAAGAGAGGCATGTTCGTCACTGTTAATACTACCTAATCTTTGATTCCGAACGTGTTTTCTGCATCATGGAAATCATAGAGTCTTATGGTGCTTTCACACCAAACGCGAATCGAGCGTTTGGGGCGGTGAGTTTACATACAAAGTCAACGCAAAGACTGAAAGAATTAAAATGTTTTAATTAAATTAGAGTTTTACTTTAATTTTGGGGATTTCAACGTTAATTTATCTTGACTGGAGCTTCTCAGCAGCTAGCTTCCGTGCACATCCG
>JAPMOB010232093.1:0-44414 GCA_029875015.1 Lepomis gibbosus
AGCTGCATCCATGTTAGCACGTCACGTTTGATGTGGTAATTTCACAGTAGGCATACACACAGGTTCGAAGACTTGTTCTCACCCCCTACAGTGCAATTCGGTATACATCTGTGCTAAAATATCAAGGTGAAAGTCATCATAGCTTGCGTAGTATAGACCCAGCTCCCAACCCAACTTTGAGAATAGATTAACGGCAATATTTTTTTTATCGCCCGATAAGAGTCTCACGTTAGCCATGAACGCTGCCGTTAACGCTGATAACGGCCCACCACTAATATATATATTCTTTTCTCACTAGTGCCCATTATTTCTCCCCTGGTGAGAGATACAGTTATTTGTGATGATCAAATGTACAAAACTGTAAGGTTAATTGGTAACTATCTATGGACAATCATGCAACTTACTACATGAGTAATCGGACTTCAACTAACTACTTAACTTAAACTCAACTTAACTACTATTAACATTTAATATTACTGTCAAAGACTATGTTATAGTCATATATCGTCAGAGTGTATTATGGTAATGAGCAGGAACAGCAGACATCAGCCAATCAAAAAAGCTTATTTTTAACAGTCAGGCCTCCAGCGGTGTCCTGGATGAACATTCAGACGGTCAACACTTTGGGTCAGAAAAAAGTAAGATAATGTTCCTAAAGTAAAATTTTAGTGTTTAGTGTTTACTATATTTCTTGCCACCAGACGTGTAGCGAAAGCCAGCTATCCCACATGCTAAAAAACTTTATTGCAAGAGAAAGAAACGGTGGGGATGGTGAGGAAGACAACTGAATTTGGGATAGCTTTTTGAGGATTATCTAACATTTGGAGTCTGGAGTGAAGTCTGACTGCTATGGAAAGTTGGAGTCACGGTAAGAAATATTTCTTCAAGGTTTGCTGCAACTGTGCAAACCTCTGGCTAGAGAATCAAATAAGGAGTTTTAGGTGAATGCTTTCAGGCCCGGGTGTTTTTAATGGTTGTTTATTTTGAATTTCGGAGTCATTTTGGCTGTTATTGATACATCAGATAAATCCTATGCTGCTATGGAAAGATTTAGGCTAGGGAAGGTGTTGTGGGTTGGGAGGGGTAACGTGCTGCTACGTTTCTATAATAGATGTTGGTGAATATTGTTTTGGGTTTTTTTTGGTGTGGGCATCTTTGATGCTGACTTTTGTGGGTCGCTGAATGCCCTACCTTTGTCTTCCCTGCCTGGCTGGCGTGTTTTAGCACCCTTTCCCCGGTGCACTGATGCCTCTGTGCCACTGTTGTCAGAGTGTGTTGGCCGGTCAGTAGAGCACACGATATAGGCAGTGAAATTGAAAACAGACGGAGCAACTTCAGGCTTTAGTCTGTTGGTCCGGCGAACAACTAGTTACCAGTACCAAACTCAAAGTCTCAATGTAATCCTCCTCCAGAAAATGTTCACTGCAAACCCTGGAGTCAGCGCCCATCGGAGAGCTCTCTCTCTTCAGAGCCGTTAGCCAGTGCAGCTGTACAGTTTTCCGTTTCAGCGGCAGTTTATGAAAATGGACTGTTTTGTCCTTTGCTTTGACCCTGTAAAACTCGTTTCTACATCCAGGAGCAATAAGATAGTGACCTCCCTTTTGTCTTCTTCTGTCCTGTGGGTCCTCAGTCTCCATCTGCTTCTAAGCCTGTCATCCACTAACTTACCACTTTTTACCACTATCTCAGTCGTTCACTATCTCTATCTTTCACTGTCTCTTTCACTATCTTTATCTTTCTCTGTCTCTGTCTTTCACTGCCGTGATGTCACAGGTTATAGTACTGCACAATGGTGGCGCCCTTGCTGCGAAAGATATGACTGTGTTTCTTTTTTCTAGTACAGCTCTTACACCCAGTACAATACACAAAACTGTGTAGCAGTGTGACAAACTTATTAAAAACTTGGCAGGCTGTCTGTATATTAATTAAATTAAACTTTTCTATATTCTGTTTCTTCTGAAGTTACCTCCAGAGAAAAACACACACTGGCAGCAGCAGGTCCACCTGTAACTCCGATCTGCTCTACCTCTAGGCCCACCAATCACAATTTTAGAAATATGATAGTCATCTACATAAACAAATGGGAGGCCTAAAAATAAACATCGTCTGTCACAGCCCAGGGTCAGAGGTTACCCTCTTAAAGTAACAGTGCTTAATGTGAGAACACTTGCTGCTAAGCACATTTAAACTCAAACCCTGGAGTTACATAATATATACAGTATATAGCCCCCCCCCCCCAAGCTGCAGAGTTGGAAAGTGGCACCATTACTGAAAAGGTTGGAATATCTAGTAAAGAAAATAAAAATTCAAAAGGTAAACTCAATAAACTATGTTATCTGTCCACTGACATAGAAACCGGTCGATGTTGAATGAATTGCAGATCACTGACTCTGTGTTCGCTCGACTGGGCTTTCCGTTTGGAGTAGGACTTCAGCCAGACAGATGCTTCCAGGTGGAAGTGGACCACAGAGCAGTACAGTGTTTCTGGAGCACTGCCACCAAAAGCTCCACCTGAATTGACCTGCATGACACTCCACAGAGGAAGACAGCTCTACTGGCCTCCCTGACCAACCCACAGAGCTGCTTCTGGATCAATAATTAACTTAAAATGCGTAGCTGGCATCGAGTGTTTGATGGATGAAGATTTATGCATTGTGAACAATCTGATTGGTCCCCATGTGTCAGGAAAGATAAATTTATGCCAGAAATGTAACTGTATTCTTTTTTAAATAGTAATTGCTACACTTGGCTGCTTATCCACAGCATCTCTGCCACTGACATATTGCCAAAAGCTCTCTTTCAAGTGCTCCATGGGAATTTATTTTTGCTCTATCTAAATAATTCAAATATGACAAACAATTCTGATACTTACATGTATTTATTTAACAGGGGCATTTTGATTTTAGTGACACATTGGTAACTGTATGTCTAGACTCTGTGGCCAATTTTAGGCACACCTGTAAAACTGTATGCAATCAAACACAACATTTTGTTAATAGATTTGACCTTTACAAACATAATAATGTTCAGTTTTGATTGACGTCTAAGAGAGGTTTATCAGATTTTTAACTTAAAGCTGCCTGCTGGGGCTGAAAACCTTAAGGTCTTGAACAATTAGCTCACCGTCGCTAAAATGCGTCTTTAGAATTGCGGGGGAACTATAATTGTCTGTGGGTATGAGACACCTTTCACATTATATTTAGTGCCATTGTAAGTGTAACAATATTGATAAGTACAGCTTTAAACAGGAAAATATGTGATTAAAAATATCTTCGTACATGTAAGCTGAGAGAATAAAAGAAAATTCATCTGCCTGTAAAAGGCAGAACTGTAAAAGCCACAGCCTCACAGTGGGAGGGATTAAGCTAGGCAATTATTGCAGCTGACTAATTAACTGACTTTGTGAAAACCTGGAATATTGCTTTGTCATTTGCTTAATTGTCGTTTTAACATCGCCCTTTACCACTAAGCACTTGAAAATTGTTTACCATTTCAAAATGCTGCCTTCTGTGATCCTTGACTGGAGACAAAATAATAGTTTTCCATATGATACCAAACACATTCAAAATGTTATGGTACTGAGTAAATAATCTCCACTTTTCACACTTTTCTATTTGTCATCGCTGACTAATAGAAACCAGTATGACAGGAGATTAAGGAAGTTATCATGTCCATCTGTGCTACTACTGGAGTGTGACCAGTGAAACAATGGATTCACTATGATGACATCCCAAACTGCCATTCATGGATGTGTCTTCCTGTTATGAGATTCCTCTTCTTGTCTGATTGCAGCTTTGACTGACAGGGACGAGATCAAAGTCCTGATCAAGCCTCTGTTTTGTGCGATGACGGACACTGATATCCTGTTATTAACACCCCCATCTTTTCCCCACTTCGTGTGATTCATCCCATAAATAAGCACTTAACTTTTAAAGAGCCTTCGGATAGACAGATGGACAGATGGTTCTGAACACGTTACACTGACTGTCGCTGTCTTCTGTGGTCTGTGCTGTCATTCTGCATAGCTGACACTTTATTCCCAGTCTTCCTCCCTTTCTTTCTTTTCCTCGCTCCACTGATGTTGGTCTGTACTCCGCGCCTCTATGCAGGCTCCTTCACCTTTGCCTCAAATACAAATAAACAGTTGCACTCAAATCCCACTTAAGATTCTGAGCCCAGGCTGCCACTTATTTTCCAGAGGACTGGATCAAATAAGGCCAAGGGCTGCTTGCAGGGAAGGGGCACCTCTGTTTCAATGCACGGCCTTGAAAACACAACAATATAACCATAGTACATTACTGTCCATGCTAGTATTGGCTCTCTTGACACATGTCTCAAAAAAAAAACACTAAAAAAAACAAGCACAAAAAGAGCTGTTCTGCCCTTGGTTCCAAGGTTAAATGCTTGTATTGTAAGAAAAAAAACACAAACTCCTACGGCTTTTCATTCAGCCTCTGGAGGCGTATATTCAAGTCAAATGATCTCCTGTTACTAAAAAGTATAATAATTGTTCTCTGTTCATGGTAATTAGATTAGGAAATGTGCATGTAAGCGGTTTTATTCCTATGGTTACTTACCGACTATTTAATCAAACTCAGACACTAATTCACATTTGATGAGTTCATATGAGTGCAATGCAAAAGCAAATTAAACATGTTCATTCCTCACTTCTATTCCGCATAATGTAATTAGCCTCGTTTTATTAAGACTGGTGATATGTTATAATCTTCAGACAGTATGGTGGGCATCAGTTAAATGTGTCTCCATATACAGTGTGACACTGATAAGAACAGATTTCTTTCTTACCACACTGGATGACTTGTATTGTGCAGTAGTTTTAAAAGAAAATCTGATGCTGCATAAAAATCAGCTCAATGATCTGAATTGGTGCTTCCATGATGAAGTAAAGCACTAAGCAGAAAGCAAATACATTATCTATTTATTACATTATATTGTGGCATCCAAGTGAATGCTAAAAGTGAAAAAAGCTAAATCAATTTGATAGTTTGAAATGTAATGAGGCTGGATGTGTGTCTGATGTGTGTTCAGACAGAATGCAAAGCAAGGCAGCATGATTATACCCGAAATAAAGTGGAAAGTCATGATTATACCTGATTCTCCTGAAGCAGTGCAACAGAATGTCTGATACGCTGGCTGTTTGGGGCAAATAAACACATAAACATCAGAATCTAGATTATGCCATTGGAAGTTTTACATTTGGTAACTCTTAACATGTACCCCAATTTTGTGCCTGGCTTTTAATTTAGCACCACTGGCAGCTTCAAAATTTTGGTCCAGACTGAAATATCGTAATAAATTGCTATAAAATTTGGTCCAGACATACATGTTGCCCTCAAAATGATATCGTTTTGGTGATACCTTCACTTTTCATCTGGCACCATTGTTACATCAAAATGTCAGCTGTGTCTCAGGAGTTATAGCGGGTTGTCCATTAATTGCAGGGTTGGCGATTCGATCCCCGGCATCTCCTCTCTTCAGGTGTCCTTGAGCAAAATGCTGAACCCAAAGTTGCTTGGGCAGCTTTGCCATCATCAATTTGTGAATGTGTGTGTGTGAATAGAAGAACGAGCGGCTAACATTAAAGCTCTGTATCTGTTAAGGTAGTAAAGCACTACATCAATTCAAAACTAATGCTTTCACTGTCAATCAGTGATATTAGCAGGCTAATAATCCAGACTAAGATGATGGTGAATATGGTAAACAATAAGTCTGCTAAACATTAGCATATTAAAATTATCATTATGAGCAGGCCTGCAACCCTGCCTAGGTAGGATAATCCATCCATCCATCCATGGACGATGGATGGATTATGAGCAGGTTATCATGCTGACTTTGACATATGGGTCAAATCTTCAAGGTCCCTAAGTACAGCCTAACATAGCCACCAATCCAGCTGTATGCACTCTTGTTTCAAAATAACCAGCTGTTGTTGCAATGATATCGGGATCTTGAAATCCTTTGCACAGTACAGTTGTGAGGATGTCTTACAGTTTGTGAGGATGCAGATACCATCCCAAATAGGAAAAGAAACCCCACTTCTTTTACTAGTTAAAGGGTTAAATTCATCAATAAAGTCCAGCCACTGCTCATTGGGAATTATTATACTTTTTTTTATAATCAGTTCAGTGCAAGCATACATCAGCACTGCTCATTGATTCCCTTACCTTACTGCCTACCTCTTCAATTGGCCTCATGGGAAATCTATGACTGCACCATATTAAGTAAAACCTCATGCTTCAGGAGTGTAGTCCTACTCCTGCTGACTCATAAAAATGATACAGAGGTGCTGCTGACATCAGCTAAATGTAATTCTATTAGAGCGCCCATTTGTTGTTGGGTTTCGTTGCAGCTTTATTCAGTTGTCTAAATGACCCTTCATTTATTTTAGAGCCCTGTTGGGAAAGAGGGCAACACCCCAGCACTCTGGATGATACTCCGGAAGCCAAGCCATCAGAGCTCAACTGACAGAACGAGCTGATGCATTTTCCCTCCGCCTCTTCTCTTGCATTTCCCTCCACTCTGCCGCTAATGCATGAGACGTTCTCTCATTCTCTGGCTGCAAATGGTGCTCTTAGCTGCTGCTTTCAAAATAGATTAGGTGGGTTTTCTTTCCAAATGTTTCCTGTTGTAGCCCTGGTATGGACATAAAATCATGTGTCACATATGGAATTTTAGCACAATGCTGTATGTTCAAATATATCCATAATTCATGGCTGAAGTAACATTTCAGTCCTTTGTGGGGGGTTTATTTCTTCGCCACAGAAATACCATTGTCTGTTAAGGGTTGTTAAACAAGAGTATATGGGCAGAATGTTGTTTTTTTATCATGTTTTACACTCAGATGTCTTGTCATTGGTAACACCCACATATTTTCACATGCTTGAAAGTATGCAATTGTCTGCCTCTTTAAGCTTTTGACACTGCACCATTTACAGCACATTTACACACTTATCTTGTTGACTTTTACAGTATGTACTTTTCCCAGATTTTCCACAATACATGTCTTCCTTCATCTCTCATTCTCTTTCTTTCTGTCTGTCTTGTTTTTTTCTTCCATCATTCTCTCAATAGCTTACTATTCTTCCTCTTCATCTCTTTCCCCTAGTGGGTCTGAGTCGTGAGCAGTAACAGGTGGCCCCTGACAGGAAGTGGGTTGGCTCGTGCTTCAAGTAACCTTTCATTGTTGTGGCTCTCCAAGAGCAAAATACTCTGTGATATGGCATCTCTGTGGGCCCAATTGTTGTTGTTGCTTTTCTCAAAGCAATAAAGACAGCAAATTTGCAGCTGTTCACCTTCAAACACCCATTCTTCATCTCTTACTTGCAGTTACTCTTTCTGCCCCTTATCCTCCTTGAATCAGAAGGGAGAATAAATGCTATATTTTTGGGGTGTTTTTTAAAGCTTTTATTATGATAAGACAGTTGCAAGAGACAGGAAACGTGGTATAGAGGGAGAAAAAAGTGGATGTGACATGCAGCAAAGGGCTGTGGGCAAGACAAGAACCCTGGTTGCCGCATCTTCACAACATCTACAAACGCTAACAGTCCAGGGACAGGTGTACTGAACTTCAAAGTTGTTATAAGTCACTAGATGTAACACATGATTAACATTGCAGAATGGTCATAATTTGGTTTGGTTTAGGCAACAAGACTAATTGGTTAGGTTTAGGAAAGGATCATGCTTTGGTTTAAAATAAATCACCTACGAAACGTTTTTAGGGCCCTAGCATGAAACATGTGAGGACCTTATTGAAACTGAAGGAATTATAATTTTTCCTGAATGAATCCCATTTATTTGTGCCGTAAACATGCATGAAACAAAACTTTGCACAAAATTCAAGCTTGGTGAAAATGTACGTCGCTCGCTAGCGCCTAAAAATCAGCCCCCGATATTCAGTCAAACTCATAGCGCCAGCTACTGGTCACAGGAAGTGAACAACGCAGCCCCCGCGCCCTTTTTCATCTAGATGCACAAAATCTTTATTGCACATGTATCATCCCAAGAAGCACAAAAAAGCCTCCTGTAGCTATACTCAAAACCCAACAGGAAGTTGGTAGCCCATTTTTTGCTGTTAACGAACTCCTCTTACAGAGTTAATGTTTAATTCATTGACAAATATGAATATGGGTCGTAATAAGCTGCTGCATGATTTTCTGGTGAGGGCTGGCTTTGAGTTTTAAGTGCATATTTTTTTATTATCAAAGTTCACCTGTCATTCTAAAATGTCCAATAGTGTGTCTGTGTCGGTTGAGATTGTGTTTTTGTATTTGACACATTTTTCTTCACCATGCTCATACTGAAAATTATTTTTACCTATGCTAGCAGTGTGGTTTTAGGGATGTTGGTCTCTCAGCAATTCTGGTGTTCCACTACTTCAACTCCGACTAAAATATCTGTACAACTATTAGATGGATTGCCAAGGAATTTCTCAATAAATTTATGGTCCACAGAGGATGACTCCTACTGACTTTAGAGTTCCTCTGACTTTTCCTCTAGAGCCACCATGAGAATGACATTTTTAGGTTTTAGTGAAATGTCTTCACAATTATTGGATGGATTGCCATGAAATTTGGAACAAACGGTCATGCCCCCCTCAGGATGAATTCTAAATATTTTGGTGGTCCCATGACTTTTTATCTAGCCCCATCATCAGATCAAAGTTTCAGTTTGTCCAAGACATTCTCATCAGCCTCAGCTGATGTGTCTTCACTGCTAATTAGCAAATGATAGCATGGTAACATGCTAAACTAAGATGTTAAATATTATACCAGCCAAACATCTGCATGTTGGCATAGTCACTGTGACAATGTTAGCCTGCTGGTATTAGCACTAAGAGCAGTTAGCATGGCTGTCTTATCTTGTCATGTTCGTTTCTGTTTTTGCTTGTACAAAACTTAAGTCTTTTGTCTTCAAGAGGTTGGAATCTTTGATGCTTCCTACACTAAGTAACAACAATCCATAAGATCAATTTAGATTAATTAGTTGTGCTGAGCTTCATTTGCTGTCTTTACGTATATTTATTACACTATATTTCCACTGAAATTCATACATATCTCTGATTTGTTGTCATTCTCTCTATGGGGTGTATGAGAAAAAAGGAGAAGGCTATTCTAGGTGAAATTCAGGCACAATTTAACATATATTTTATTTCCTAAAGGCAAGTGTATGCACCTCTCAAAGCAAGGACATTTGTTCACTGACACACATGGTTATTGTTTTCCCTCAGCTGGGAACATCAGATCCTCAAGGATATTAAAACTGCGGATACTTTCATAAGCAGACCCAGAGGAACAGGCAGCCTCGATGCTGTAGATAGTTGTAATGAAAGAAAATACTCAATTGGCTGTAACACCTTTCTCTATCTCTTTATCTGTCATGTTCATACCTGACCTATATACAATATACAGTCATCCATACAATAACAAGTACAGTGCGGAATTGCCTGCCATTTTAATTTGAACTCCAGAGATTAGATTTCAAGAATGCAAAGCAGATATAAAAAGCAAGTGGAAAGGAAAGATCAATGACATATTTGCAGTACAAGAGATAAACATGTCAACACAAATGTGATCATTTTTGTAAGATTTACAATAATACTTGATTGAAGTGCTGCTATCAGGCAATAATACACCCAAAGTAATTTGCAAATGTAGAGCAAAACATAAGATTGTTTTAGATTTGTTTTAACTAACCCAAGAGCAAACACAGACTTGCAGGTGGATGTTAGGATAAAAGTCTTTTAACGACAAAAAGGTAATGCTGTGGTATAGGGGACAGCGTGGCAGGCAGATGAGTGATGAGGATGGCCCGAATCATAGTGTCCAGTGCAAGTAGAGGCAGTGCGGGATTGCAGATAGCATGGGAGACACTGGCATCAGAGTTCTGAAGCACAGGGGGGAAAAAGCGTGACATAGATAAAACCTTTTTATGCTGGCTACCTGTCAAGACCAACCTTCATTTTGGTATCCTGTTTTATCCCCCCTAAGTAAACCATTTTGTTACATGAACCTGAATTAATTCTGCTAGACTCCACACCAGAAAACTGATTCCATTGCTGACTATTTCATAATGCTTAAAATGACATGTATTGACGACAACCCTGCTTTCTTAAAATCATCTTCATATTATACTAATCTGCAACAGTGAAGCACAGCCTGGGCCATTTTGGTCGGAGTACAAAAACACACACAGGTGCTTTTAAGACTGGGCAACAATTGTACGTGGATACAAGAAAACCAGGCGGCCAAGATGCAAACACTTCTCCTCCCTTTCCTGCAGCCCACATGAAAGTGATGGCTGAAAAGGTCATACAAACACTGTACTTTTCACTGGGTTTCCCTTGCATCAGTAAGCCTGAAGGTGCGGTCAATAAATTGGAATGACAGCCCGGATCATTGGTTGCTGTCTGCGGGTTACTACCACTCTGTTGTTTTATCCCCTGTGTGTCTCTGTCATGCCCGCCTTCTACGCAAATATTGATTCTAGCCTTCGTTAGCTCAGCTGGCAGCCGTGAACACGGATGTTACCCAGAACGTCTTTGACAGACAGTGACGAACAGGATGCGGTCCAGCTCAGCATTGGCTTATACAAGTGCCATACTTTTGCAATATGACATTAGGATTAATTTAGAGCGTTGGGAACAGGAAATGTTACCAGAAAAAATATTAAGGTATCATCCCAAGTTATGCAGACATGCCAGATTTCATTTTGCTGTCAGCATTATCTGTGTATCAACTTAACCCCTCTTTCTCACACAGACTTGAACGCACCCATGTCTGATTTATTTTTCTTGTGGAAACGCACTGTGCAGATAAAAGTAGCTTCACAAAGGTGTTGGGGGATGCAGGAAGGAAAGGTTTCCTCTCTTTCAGCCTATTCTTTTGGGCGTGCTGACATATCGATCTGAGAGCGTTCAAACCTGGGCAAAGGCAAAGACGTCTGTGTCCGTTCAACTCGCCATGTACCCCGGTTCCCATGGCAACCTGAGGCTGTGCGTGCTCCTGTCTCCAAGCAGCCTGCAGGTTTCTATCAGTGCCTGAGGTGTGGTAATGTTGTGTGGTTTCTCTCCATCCATCCATCCTTTTCTTTCTGTCTCTGCTCTCCCCAAAAAAGCAGAGTGGGCACTCTACTGAGAAAACCGCAGTCACGATTTGTCTCTTTTGATTGTTAGCTACCGCACTTTCTATGTTAGGTGAACAAATACACTGAGGTGGAGGGGATTTTGTATGAGGTGACACTACTGACTGTACATCATTTCAGTATTTGGGCCATGCTTCTTTTCCACCTCATTGCAATTTTGTCCGTGCTCAAAACATTTTTCTCTTTTTCTGCTGGTCAAGCACAAAACAGGTTGTGACAAGATTAGTTTCCTGGAGGAGCTGCTCAAAGAATGAATTTCTTGCTGGTATTCAACATCGGTTCTGTCACTAAAAGCTGAATTCACATTTTGACTACATTCGTCATAAATGTGTGCACAGATAAATAATGAACCATAAAAGGAGCACGTCTATTATTCCACTTCAGCCCCATCCAAAACAACATCAAGTTAATGTGACGTGACTGAATAACTTTGGTTTCTGTTATTGGTGAGTGTAATTAACTCATCTCACCTGAGGGTGCAGGCCCCATGAATTAATCACAAGAAATTGTGGTGCCATGATGCATTTGTTGCCAGAGCAGAACAGTACTGCAAGAGCATTAAGCTGAAAGCAATAAACTACAACAATTTATTGGTTTACTGTGTATTGTGAATATATTAGCTCTGACCATCATTTGGCTGAAACAAACACTTGAGCACACCAAGATGCACCACCAATTTTTGCCTGGCTATGAAATCGATACTTGCCCCCAACACAGCTACACACATAGCCCCAAAGGTTCTCCTCACACTTTTCTCGTAAAAGATTTTCAGCACATTGGTCAGTGCAGTATAAAAGAAAATGGATTGAAGCACAGTCTGGGCCATTTTGGTCGGAGAACAAAAACACACACAGGTGCTTTTAAGACAGGGCAACAATTGTACGTGGATACAATAAAACGTCTGTCATCTTTGGATCGCTGTAAAAATTCATGAAAAATGGAGGTCAGTACTGCAATGTAACTGTACAATAATAGTGGAACATTAAAAGTTGGCAGCACAGGTGGCACACCACCAATTATGGTGCCACCATAATTAAAAAGAATTAAATGGACTGTGTATGGATCAAGAAATATACATTAATTTTGTTTGTCAGAACAAGTCATTCACAGACAGCATATGTTGTTGAGACTTATGTTTGAGCCTGATAGGAAAAGCAATTTTAAATATGTTTGTAATTAATTTGGATTAATTGTCGTGTATTCAAATGGCTGTTTATTACAAAGTTAGTGAACTATCTGTGCTGACATTGGGAAGGCATCTTATCCCTGCTATCCTGTCTGCTTTTATAATAGTCTAAATGTAAAAGATGAGCCAATAGGCTTCAAACTGAAGCTAACACTGTGAAAATACCATAGAAATGACTATGCAATAAAGAAAGGTGAAATCTGCCAAGCTCCACATTCAATAACAGAAAACTAAAAAAGTTTAAATTTCAACCTTTACCTCAGCTTCTTTCGATACTGTAAACAATATCAGAAGTCACATTTCTCCATCACCTCTCTCTGCGCATGAGATATCCAGTTTATTACATAACTGCATATAAAACAGTTCCTGGTAAGTAAATTGTAGGAAAAAGCTAGTGTCTCTTTTGTCAGATCTGTTTTTATTGTTGTGTCTGCTTTTAGCTTTTCTTTGAAAGAAAGGAGGTTATCTTTAGAATCCAATGTCTGTGTGTTGATATGCAGGATCTTTTCCCCTCCGTCAAACAATGACATGCTCAGTTATTCCACTGATTTATCCACTGAGGTAAAATGTAATACAGTTTTCAGAAATTGATTTAATTGGATTTCTAAAAACTGCAAAGGAATAAATGTCAACACAAGCATTTCACATGACCAGAGTAAAATCCGTTAATACCCCTAACTAAAGCAAATGAATGAGAAATGACAGCTTCAAGACAGAAACTGACCATGACATAAATATTTAATTTTTGCAGCTCTTGCAAATGATAGCTGTTCATGGTTTAAAAATAAACTCAGAGAGAAGTGAATGGAGCAGCATGGACTCAACATTGAAGTAAGTATTTTCACTCAAAGGGTGAACCATCTGCCATGTTATGTGGACTCCAGCTGCTTGGGACGCAAGATACCACTATACTTACTCTTTCAACGGATGACGTTGAGCTCCCACTATGAGCCATCCTGGAAGACAAAATAAAGACAGCATAAAGTAAACATCGCTCCGGCTAGTCAATCAGTCTTTTCTCCCCCGTTCAATCAATTGAGTACTCGCCTTTAGAGGCCTGAAAATAGATTGAGGTTGGCTTTGTGTGGCACAACAGATGAGAGTGCACTTAACTACACGGAGAAAATGGGTAGCATTTCTGTCCTCATCTCTGCAAATGTACATCAAGAGGGGTATGTTCAGTTTTGGTAACATTTTACTAGCGTGGTAGGCTTTTAGAGTCCATTCTCTGGCCCTTTCTCTTAACGTCCCTGCACTGGGCTTTTGAAAAACACAGCGTAAATGTTTCCACATATATGAATCACAGGTTGCAATCAGAAAGACTAATATTAGGAAGCACTCCTAAATTTAATAATGCACTACCGTCTGTAACATATTAAAGTGATACTTCATCTAAAATCTAACTTGTTATCAAATACTAGACTGTAGGCTTGAAATCTGACTGAAAGGTAGCAATTTCCTCCTTATGCGTATAGCGCAGCTTAAAATTCTCAGTTCCAATCAATTTCAAAGAAAAAGACATTGACAGAGTTTTGTGACATTGTCCTGGTCCAGGTGGATGGTTAATTATACAAAGTATGCAACTTTGACACAACAGACATGGTCATTGATGGAAGAGCAGATGTCACTGTCTCCAACTACTGTTGGTTTTATTTTTACCATGAGGTCTCATGATCCTTCCTAACATTATGCTTCTGCCAAGATGCAAGACATGCAATATCTTTGTGAACCTACGCAGAGATAACAGTAAGTCTCTCACATCAACAACACCTAGTGCAGATTTCTGTGACTTGGGTCAGGCAAGCTGATTGGTTAATCTAAAATCCTGTACATTTCAGCATAGCACTGCCACAAGTGATCACCTAGCAGAGCATAGAAAACTATATTCCTCTTTAAAGCACTGTCCCAGTGTCCCATCTGGTTGATAAATCAAAATTCGTTCATGTTTATTTTATGGATGTAGGTATGAAATTGATTTCCTATATATTTTCTTTACACTTTGGTTTGCTAAATATAACACATGGCAGCTCCGCTTTAATCTTGAGAAGCTGCAGAGCTGCAGTCTCTATTCACTAGTCATTGCTAAACTGCTAAACTTAGGCTGCCATTCACCGGTCTTGTGAAGATTTGTGCATGCCTGTCGATTCACCAAGAATTGCATGTACGTCACGGTTCCTTTCACTGACACAAAGGAGGTGAACCCTACATGCATACAGTAGCTGATGTAGGTTTAGGCCCACACCCCTGTGAAGGTAAGGGTGCTACGGGGGGCTGTCAATGCCTTTAATTTAAAGCTTCTTTTCACATTTTTATAAATAGCATAATATGTTCAAATTTATATATATATATACATTTTGAGTACAATAACCTTCTTGTACGTCCAATTACTCAACTTCTGAATGTCCTTTAATCATGCTATATTTCCTGCAGATTGGAAAGTGGCCGCAGTAACACCAATATTCAAATCAGGCGCTATAACAGACACTTCTAATTATAGACCAATCAGCATACTTATATCAAAAATAGTGGAGAAGTGGGTAGTAAGATTACTGATGGCCCATCTGGAAAATGTCCAACCTTCATTACATCCATTACAATTTGGTTTTCGGACCCATCAGTCTACTGATAGCGCCCTGTGTTTGTTAACAGAAAACATAAAAGGTATGCTTGACAAGATATGCTTGAGTTCTTGTGTCGGGGCTGTCTTCATAGATATGAAGAAAGCCTTTGACACTGTAAACCATCAGATTTTATTATCTAGGTTGACTAAATTAAAATCTCTGATCAAGCACTTTTATGGTTTAAACCCTATCTGTCCCACAGGAAACAATATGTGGTAGTAGATGGTGTCAAATCTCCCTGCCTAGATTCTGGAGTTGGGATCCCACAGGGGTCTATCCTCGGGACGGTTCGTTTCTCTCTTTTTATCAATAAACCTACCAAATTCATGTCCAAACGTCTTTTTGTAGATGTATGCGGATGACGTAGTAATTTATACTCAAGCAAAACCTATCCAACAAGTAGCTGCTGATCTTACACTTAGAAAAAGTATCACAGGTAGTCAAATTTAATCTTCAAAATGTTCGGCATATTCGAAATGATTTAACCATGGGTGCAGCTAAAACATATTTCTATTCAATGATTATTTCTCATCTTGATTATTGCGTGACTACCTGGTCTCTTGCTTGCCCCACAACACTAAAAATCATAGAAAGTCTCTATAAAAAGGCACTAAAAATACTTGAAATGAAAAAACATGATCCCACCACTACTGTCATGTTCTAAAAAACATAGACTATTGGATTTTCAAGACATGATCAATTTGAAAATGGCTTGTATAATACAAGGTTCTACACTCCCTTGCTCCCCCAACGCTGAGGGATTTTATTAAATTTAAAGAAAATTTGTAGAGGACTACGCAAGCCTCTATCAGAAGAGACGTAATAATACCCCATAGACGTACCACCTTCGGTCAGATGGTCCTGTCAGTCCAGGCTGGGCACCTGTGGAATAGTCTTCCTATAACATTGAGAGAATGCCCTACATATTGCTCGTTTAAAGTCCAGCTGAAAAAATGGCTATGGGCAAATCAAAATTGCACACATTAATGGGTATGCTGTATCTTATTCTAATTTTTTCTTATCTATTCTATTTTTTTGTTTGTTTGTTTGCTTTTTTTGTTGTTGTTGTTCTTTTGTTTGTTGTCAATTGTATATGGATGAGTGTTTGTGAACTGAATGAATTTTTAAGTTTTATGAGAATATTGTATAGGTTATAGTATTTTTAATAATCTAATAATAAATGATGCAGATGTAATTTTATCCTGTAATGTTTTATGACCATTGTGATCTTAGCCCGTGGGACTACGGATGGAAATTAGCTTGTAGCTACAATCCGACATGTTTACATGCATGTATTCCATGTTTGTTCCTTAACATGTACTGTCCCAATCAAATAAATAAATTAAATTAAATTAAATCTTCACTGAAGCTCCAAATGTATTTAGGCAAATTCGGGCAAAGATTGTGAATGGAACTGTGGGGGAAAAAAACTCAACTGGGTCAGATGCTGATCAGTTGTGTAGGCATGGAAAGCATATTTGTTCTTATTTCTGTTTCTTGGTCTCCATCCCTAGTTACTAAACTTAATGTATTTTATATAACAATTATGATTAGCTAGAAAATATTTTCCACAGAACATAATTAATACACGGGTGAAGCTATGCTGCAGGGGTGGCTTGAGAAGTTGAATGGATGTTTTGGGCTTTTGTAACTGATGTCAATTACTTATATATTTTTTAAAACCTTCAGATGTTTACGTACTTGATACTAAAAGGATTGTGGATAGTAGGAGGTAGGATGGAGTATCACTTAAAACTACTACTCTCTCATTCTACTATTCAGGAATGAGTTTAAAATCTCACTTCAAACTGATTTGCTTTTGCTCCAGCATTAGAAAGGTGTAACAATTATATGAATTCTGAGTAGTATTACTGTCAAAGTATAAAGTAACAGCATGGCAGTACATTCAGTGATGGCTGTCATAGAGATTAGCTACATCAGTAAACCTTAATACCGAAAAGGTAAAATCCAACACCATGACATGGGATTGTAGCAGATAAAAAATGAACAGTCACTTCCTAAACTGGAAACATGCAAAATAATGAATGTATTCATTTAATGCATTACTGTCAATGACATTTGCAAATAAATGTAAAATATAATTTTCAGCTTCATTACAAGTTTCAGTGATTATCATTAAAAAAATGTGAGCTTTGTTTTATAGCTTAGCTCACTGTTCAATAAGGCCTCAATTTGCTTCAAACTAAATGCTTATTGGATCATTGAACAACGTCTGTAAAACCTCTCCTCCCACACTTTTATTACAGAGATCAGGCAGGCTGCGTCAGACAGTTTTCATAAGAGTCAACAATCAAACAGCGGTTGGCCGGACCGTGTGCAAAGGTGAGAAAGTATACAAGGTTGGAGCTTCTCTCTCAAGGTCTCTTTTTTTCATTCTTCACACAATTTCATCACTTTCTGTGTGTTCTTCTTATTGCAACACCAAGAATGCCTACAAGGAGAGACTGTCTAAAAGTGTGAACCATTTGTGTCCCTGTTTGAACGATTATTGCATCTCTCCCCTCAGTGCCTTTGAGTGTGGCTGTTGGGCACAGCTATAAACACTTTTGCTTTTAGACGTGTTCGTACGACATGTTGTACTACAGTGAAAACAGCTTATAGTGATTACTGTTATCAGTTCTCTTATATGGAGCAAAAAGCTTGAGACAAAATATTCCCTACACAAATTCAGTTTAAATAATGTGCTTATAGTAATCAAGTACTCCACTTACAGAGTTTGCTGTCGGTCTTTTTAAACGCGTCAACATATGGAAAGCATTTTTTATTTAATGAATAAGAGTTTGAAAATAATTATTTTCAAACAAGCTGTACTATATTTTAAAACAGACAATAAAATTCAGGAAATAGCAAAGTTGTCTATTTCATTACTTTATATTCATAATAATAATTATTATACCAATGTCAATTAGATGACAATCCGCATTATATATAAAGAAGGAAAAAAAAGTTATAATAACTAAATAAAAAATTCTAATAACAATCAATTTGACCCAGACAGTCATGATCGTTGTAATCGTTTTCCACTGTGCAGCACTCCACTTTCAAGCCTGCCCCAGCTTTCAGTGCAGCGCTAACACCTATGGTTAGTCTCGGAATCATTGAATGAGACCCCCGACTTCAGCAGTTGCTTCCTCATGACTGTGCAGGTTTTCATATTTTCCAGCCTGTTTTGAATTGTTAAGTGGCTGACCTCCATCCCAGTCATGTCACGTTCAGCTGCGTACTACTAATCAAAGGTCATGATCCACGCCAAAAAGGACATTGTCATCCACAAATAGTGGAAATCATTCTGTTACGAGCTCTCCAGACCTCAGATGCACATTAATATCCTTTCCAAGAATTTCACAAACAGTTGAGATGAGGACAGGAGATGTTTGAATAAACTAAATTTCACTACATTTTCGGTCCAATTAACAACAGATGGTAGGAAACATAAAATCACCACACCAGTACATACATGAGGTCTGAAAGACACAGTTTCTGATTAATTACAATTCTGAAATGCCCATGGGTGTGATATGAAAACATGCATGCCTCAACAATTTTTCTTTTTAAATATGTACAAATTATTGTCAGTCCTGTTCGCCATCTGCTCATCTGTGAATGTTCTGAAATACAGGTGATCATTGTAGGGAGTTAACAACATTCAGGACAATGTATTAGAACAAGATAAGACCCAATCTTGCACAGTTGATTGATATTATCTCTATTGCACCAAGTCATGCTCTCCACAATTCAATTTGAAGAGCCATCCGAGTCACCTTCATGATGAATTTACACATTTTACACAATGCTGTGAATCACTAGGAAGGGAAATGGATAGATAGGGGAATATCAGCAGACATATCCAGAGTCTTCTTTCTCCATGGTTTGTAATTGGGAGACTCGGCTAATTAAGTTCCCGGGCAGTCGATGACGGCCGTTGCTGCTGCGGTTCTCCCCTTCAGATGTTCAATAAAGAGTAAGGGGTATTAGAGCCATAAGGAATGACATAAAGCTCGCTATTCACACATAATTGCTCACCCAGGGAGGAAGCAGTGAGGCTGGTGGCCTGACGAACGCCTGAGGTGTCAGTTCCTGTCAAGATGATGAAGCTCTCCAATGCCCCCCGGCCCTGCTCTGAGACCCCAACAAGGCCCAAATGGGACGTCAATTTTAACTTTATAAATCCAAAATTGATGAAACATGAGGTGGCTGTAACTTCAGACTAAGCCTTAGTTAGGTTTCTTGTGCAGAGGCCCTTAACTGGGGCTTTCCTTGGATTTATTTATGAAGCCAATAAATCTGCGCGTCTCTCCAAAAGGAAGGTTTTGTTTGAAACAATCATCCAATGTTCAGAAGCATCTTTTAAAGCTTCATGATTCAGCACACTCACTCTGTGAAATTCCATGTAAAACATCCCATTAGTCATATATGTGCACATTAGAGGTCCTGTTTTTTCCCAGAGACACCCTTAAATTGCATTTAAATACTAAAGCAGATTCTAAATGACCGTTTGAATGCATGTTGCAGGAATTGCAGTGGTTAAGGTTTGATTAGGACTAATGTTAGTGTATTAATTTTAATTACAGTAAGTAGTATAGACAAGGCTACTATAGCTTATTGCTAGTAGGCTACAATATAAATTTTTTTTCATGAAAACAAGCTGGAAGTAGCAAGCAAGCTGGAAGTAACTGCTATTTTATAAATTGGTAAAAAAATTTAGCCTAACCAAAACTTTAATTTTTTAATTTTAAAATTTTAGCAATTTATGTAATAAAGTGATGTAAAGCTGGCAACCTACACGCTTCTCACCTTGACCTTCTTCTTCGGGTTTGGATCAATTTTCTGTTCTCTGACACCACTGAGTAGACACCAATCAGAGCTCTCCAAATATTAAATGTAATATCCATCCATCCATCCATCCATCCATCGTCAACTGCTTATCCTGCGTACAGGGTCGCGGGTAAATGTAACATAACAAAAGCTATTTTCATCAACCCTATCAATTACTAATGAAAAAATCCTATTTTTAAAATATTTATTTGAAATACATATTTTAAGGACATCTATCTTAAATACTGCCCATCATGCTTGTAGAGGGATAGTTGGCCACCTACAAGAGTCTACAATTAATGTCATTAAGATAAAAATAAAAATGTATTGTCTTCTTTTCTTATTATTTTGCCTAGTTTTACATCTATAACCATGTCTATGGTCCTTTCTGTGCAGGTACTTTTGCCCTTTATGCAAATCCTGAAAGACTGTAAGCAAGATCTTTGGGCTCAAGTCGAAGTCGACATATGTCAAAACCAAGATAACCAAGTCTGACATAGTGACAACTTCAAATGACATAAATGTTGTGTAGTCAGAGCATACCTGAAAACACCTGGATTTACTTCTAATCAAGGAAGTAATGTACGTGATTAATTGTCTTTTGGCCATTTAGGAGGTAGCCCTCATTTGGCAGCACAGAGGGTGCTTGTCCCAAATAATTTGGACCCACATGCCTACGTATCCCTTGGTGGAAACGCATCAACATAAACATTTTTGGTTACTTTTTATATCTCTCAGTGAAAAATGTGTTTACTCATCAAAATTCAAAAAGCAGAAAACTCATAAGGGCATGCCTTTACCTTCTTCTTTGATTCCATTTATTATAAACTGTACATCTGACAGGTTGCAGGATTTCTTCCTCATTTTTTCCAAATGCTCCTTCTTTGTCCATTATCACTCACTGTTCTTGACTGAGTTATTGCTCATCCCTCTTGGCGGCAATAGCGTGCTTGGACCATTTCCAAAGTGCAGTATTTCATCAATAATTGTGGGATATTATTTAATATTACATATTAAAAGGCTGATTAGAAGCAAAAAACTGCCTTCAAATGTAATAATAAACAAAACTGCATTTGCTGCACCCAATCAACTGCCTCCCTTGACAACTTATTTTGCCTGTGCATGCTTATAGTGCTGCATGATGATACAGTGTACAGTGTAGTAAAAGCTTTTACTTAAGCTTTTTAGCTTTTACTCCTTTTCTTCTGGCAATACTTGCACTGGTCTCTTTAAATAAACAGGGGACTGATTACACTTATAGTACACGCTCAGTTCACTTCTCTGACATACAAGTCATCAGACATACCCCAGCTTCCCACAGGGGTGCATTAAAATTAGAAAACAGACAGGAAGATGGACTAGCCAGGGCCAGACGTAACCTCAGACAACATGGATTCACATCTGGTACAGAGAAAGCTGGCCACAATTCCTCTAGAGGGGAAAAATGAAATCGGATTAGAGTTTGAGTGATGTTGGAGCTGTAAGATAAATCAAATCTGAGCAGGGGAGTCACTTGAATAAGGTGACAAATGACCAACCATGACAGACAGTGCAGTATTTTAATATCCTTTAGTTAATTTATCCAGGCCCTGAGCACAACCCTTGGAAACCCATTATTATTGTCACTGAAATGGACTTGCCTGGTGACAAAAGGATTTAACGAGTAAAAAAATCCTGGAGAAAACATTTATTAACTAGCGCATAAGTTATACAAGGGAAACAATGAACACATTTACTTTTGTAATTGTGCACTAGGGTCCGTAAGACAGTTGTCTCAGGTCATTTAATAGATGAGTGCTGGCCTGTGTAAGCATCGCCTGTGTCCATGTGATGAGATGCCAGTGGCGCAGAATGTCCTGACATGATTAAAGAAAATACCTTACAGAGAAACATCTGTTTGGCCGGCAGACTTGTTGTCACCCAGATGAGGTCGAAGGAAGGATACTTGGGAGATTAGCATCTGGGTTTTTAATTTAGAAAATCTCCCCCTCCTCTCAACTTCTATCAGTTTAACTATTTCTCTTTTTTAATTCTACTCTATCTTCCCTTTCCCCTCTAATTTCTACGGTATTTTTTTAAAAATCTGCCATTAAGTCATTCTTTTTTGTTAAAGCAGCACTTATCACTGTGTGTTTAACCAATTTTGAGTGTTACAGTTGATGATAAAAAGAAACATGATGATGATGATGACAACAACACAGAAGGTGGCGATAATCACTATGTTGCAGTGCCATTAAAGGGTTATTTAGAGACAAGAACAGGCTAAATGTAATCTGTGTTTTACTCAAAGGGGAAAACCTAATGAGAAAATGGGGCTTATTGCTGAGGGAATGAGATGTGGTAATTACATTAAAACAGATAACTCTTTATGCATCAAGCTCCAACTGCACACAATATAATAGTAATACTCCATGGAGATTAATGCTAGAGAAGATATGAAGTGCCACATGATTGATGGGATCATTAGTTTAGCTTTCACATGGGAACACAAATATAGTCTGACTTTAACGTAAGAAAAATGAAATATGATGTTAGTTGTGGGAAGACAAAAGGCGGAAGGGATCCTGCACAGGTTAAAAAGTATGGTATGTTCCTCCGGGTAAATCAAGTTATTATCAGTAGAAAAGTGATTTAAATGTGAATAAACAGCTGTATAAAGCTTTTAGTGAGGGATGACTGGCTGTGTTTCAAATTAAATTAAACTCTGACAAATGACTAAATGCATTAGTATCCGGCATATCTTCACTGAAAGCTTTTAACAGTTTATTTGCACCAGAAAGCCTATTTATGTGTCTCTATTGGTATGATATCACCTGTATTTGACATTTATTTATCTAACAGCCCTCACATGACACAGTGGTGATGCCCTGTCATACCACCAGCAGCATTCAAGTGTCAGATTCCATAAATGCAAAGTGATAACTTGACAGACGGTGTAATTACTTGTTAACAAGGGTGAAGGAGGGACTGACTATCTGGCAAACACACTCCTCCTTATCCTACAAGGTGAGGGACATAAAATGACCTCTGCTCAAATCAGTTGCTGTGGCAACACAGATAATCTGCATAATCCTATCTGATTTTTTCTCTGTTTTCTCATCAATATCTTTGGTATTGCTGGGGTGTTTCTGCACTTGTCAATCGATAACTAGTGCTGTAACATGTTTCTTGTTGATTTTGTATTGATGCAAGTGACATTCTTTTTTACTAGTCTGAATTATTATTATTATTATTATTAATAATAATAATAATAATAGTAATATTAGTATTATTATTCATGCAAAAACACAACATAATTGACCAGGACATCAATATACCAATATAATATATATTGGCCTGAATATTAGATGACCCTAATTATAAGACAGCTTCCTCCTCCCATCCTTTAACCCCCACCCCCACACAGTTTTGTGAAATATGTTTTTGTAAAAATGACATGAAACACTTTATCAGACTAGTCCTGTTGGGAAGTTTCCCTAATTGCAAGTATCTTAGCTTTTTCTCTCCTAAAAGTTAAATATGATATCATTTCTATAAATCAGAAAGGAAATGTAAACATTTCTGTAGCTCGTCCAAGTATGTTTCAAGTGCAGCTAAGTCGTCATGCTGTTAGCATTTTTCAAAATGTCTAATTGGGTAAGTCATAGTGATTTTCTGTGACAATGTAATTATCAGCTGCTTTAAAGATGCTTTGTATTTGTCCATTTTTGCATTATAGACCTTCCACTCAGTTTCAGTGGCAGTGAAACGTGTTGCCTGAGAGCTGAGGGGAAGTGATTATTATCTATGGGCTCTACCGCTACAACCACTACAAGCAACACCTTTTACATTACATATAGCAATTTCATACATTATTCATATAAAGATATTGATGACTTTAGCTTTTATGTGATATTTCCTTTATTTTTTGCCAATATCAGAGAAATGGACAATTTTTCATATAAAAATGCCACAGATTAATTTTAAAGTCAAACCATGAGACCATCAGCCAGATTGGTGGCTGGTGTGCCAGGTTCAGTTCCTAGCTTTAGGCACGGCAAATATTCAGGATTAGGATCAGCACTCATGTGCCCGTTAAGAATGATTGCGTTCAGGAAAGGCGCTTTGGTTTATTGAACACAGGGATTTATCTGATCCTCTCAGGCAGCTCAGATCGTTTAATGCTGCCTGGCTTTTCCCCAAATGAATTCCTGTGATTAGACATGGCACAGCCCAGCCTATCAACTCCAATAAAAAGGAAAGGCAGTGAGAAAGGTTTACATAAGTCGAAATTGTTATTGTGTCATATTTTATTATACAGAGTGAACAGGATGAGCCGGAAAACACTGTAGTAGGAGATGGTTCCAGTAATCTCAGGTGATATTTACCTAACAATGAGGTGAAGAGAGGTCCTTTAACATGGTCCTTTTCTGTATAAAAAGCCAAGGGTTATCCCAAGGTTTACACAGGATTATCATATTATACTAACATATTTATTCAGCCTATGCAAATGAGGCATAGTAAGACAACAGGCTGAAAGGCAGTAAAAAATGTTATCTTAAGATCGCAAGCATTCTTGTGCAGTACTGTGTATTCCCATCTCAAAACATCTCTCTTGAGCGATGTGTGTTTTGCGATGTGAAATTGCCTGACATCATCATCTTTGCAACAACGCAATAGCCCCCTTCATCACATATCTCTTTGTAGGAAGCAAATATCCATATTTTCTAGAATATTGAATTATTACTTTGCCAAATAATGTTTTTTCCTAAATTTAATATTGATCATGATCAGTGAATATAATGAATATTTCTGTTCAGGGACTTTAAAGTAAAAAAGAAAAATACAGCATCATGATGGATTTTTTAAAATCGCATTGGTGCTGTGACCAGATGTTCCTCCAGTTGTGAGGTTGCTGCCAATGCGGTATTAAAGAGAGGAGCATGATATTTTCTAAAGCACTGAAGTTGCAGCCAGCAACACCTGTGACGACAAAAGTCTGCAAGTTTAGTTTATGGTGTTAAAATGGTTGCAATGTTTTACTTTTTTCACACCTGCTGCTTTGAAAACAATCTCTATAAAAGCCATGCTTTCCAAAGTCAGAAACTGTGGAATATCAATTGCTGCATGCAGGTTATGGTAAATTTACACTGAATACTTTTACAGTGGTATTCAGTCATAATAGTAATGGAGGTGCAGTGGTTACTGTTTGGATTAGTCTGATATTCAAAGCCGCTGCTGCAGATCACTGTACTAATGCTAACCTATGAAAAGTGCTTTACATTAATTATCATCTTGTTTTTAGAGTTTTGTCTTGCTGTCAAAAAGGTGTATGTTTGTATACATTCATATAGTATAATATGTTGTAAAAAAGATTATTCTCAATTAGATTTATAGTAGTGGTGTAAGGCATTAAGCTGAGCTCCATGGAATCAACTATTAAAGGTTTTATTGGACTATTTGCATAAAGATTCACAAACTGCTCTTCTACAGCTTACTGAGTTTTACTAAATGTTCGTGCTCAAAGACAAGGTCAGTATCGTCTCTTAATGCCCAGCACAGAGATGACCCTGGGGATATCATTTCAATAATAATGTGTTCCAAAGATTATAAAAAAATAGAGCTTGTGACCTTGAAAAAATTCAAAACGACACATTTCAGTGCTGAAACAAGGATAAAATAGTGTAAAAGCGGACCAAAATGAAATTCAAAGCAATATCTGTTGTTTCTATCTCCCCTAATAAGATACATTGTCTCTATGGTTGTTATGAGACAGATTTAAAAGGTGAATGTTTTGTGTGCGAGGCATCCATGATACGCCTGAGAGCAATCTCATTGTCTTGCTTGGCTAGCGTGAATGCTGAGCTAACACCAGGGCTGTAATCTATCACCACAGAGATTGCACTTGTTCCAGCATTGTTTTACAACCTGCTGAGGACTAGGGAAGATAAGCTTTATCCTGCCCTCACTTTCTGTGTGAGCCTTTGAAATCCATCTGTCAATAAGATAGAAAGTGTGGAATGGAATACCATGCCTTGGTGCAATGGCCGGTGTTGCTTAAGGGTGTGGTGGAAAGCCTATTCAAAGTATACAGTCATTTTGTAGCTGTGGAGATGTTTTGTACTTGAGAATACACTTAAAGATGGAGCTTTTGCAGGACAAAAACATGATCTGTTCTTATTAGGTTTTTTTCCAAAATATTAAAATTTAGAAGCAGAACATTTAGAAATTGTTGTAAGACATTTTTGGACTTCTTTCTTAAGGTTTGAGTTATTCCTGATCAGTGTATTGTAATTATAATATCTATACAAGATTTCCAACCGGTGAACATAGCTGGCAGCAAAATCTCATCTGGGAGAAAACCCAAAGTAGGGCATCTCAGTTTGAGTTTTCTTTTTTTTTAAACCAGCCCCACTTAACAGTGTTGTCTAGATGAGTTTTAAAGTATTCTTTCATCAAACTATAATGGAAACATGAGTTACAATAGAACTCTTTTCTACAACGCAATAGTTTCTGTGAGTGTTTTTGTTCCTTTCATGATTCCAATCACTCAGTTTTCAAGTTGTGTATATGCAAGAGCAGTGATTACGAAGACCACTGCTCAGCCTGAGGACCAAGGTTTCTTATCGAGCGTCCTGCTGAAATGCCCCTCAGGATATTGACTCTTAACTAGCTCCAGATGTCCTGTAGCTGAATCTCATTAATAATATTACCACTCTTTGAACACATCTAAGAGAACAGCAGTCTGGTCTTGCGGGCAATTACATTCACAGTGGACGATTATGCAGCATGTGACGAGTCCAATGCTAAGTGCCAATGTAGTAAGTACTGTGTTATTATGTAGGGAAAAAGAAATGGTGTGGTTGCTGAAAGCATGCTGATAGTATGTTCAAAATTCTAAATAGTGTGTAAGGGTGTGCTCACGTTTTTCATGCTAATTTAACCACTTTCTGGTATTTTCCTCAAGACCTCTCTTCTATTTCTTATTTACATGGGATCAGTAGCGTCGTAAGGTTTCAGGAAATATGCAAGATTTTGCTCAACTTCAAACATTTTCAGCTGAGACAATATGTGTTCACGTCCGCATCGCTTCCTTGCATTGACTTTATGTGTAATCATGCCACCTCTAAAATCTGCTTCACCTTCAGTGTAAATATACCTTCAGACAACCATTGTTAGCTGTTGGGTTTTTTTTTCAATGTAACCATGTAACCAAACATTTTAGACTTGTTTTATCATTGCACAGTTTTCACAGGTGGACATTGTGAGAATAATTAATTTTAAAAAACCTTAGGATTCAATGTAAAACAATTTTTAACGGAAGACACTCCGAGGTTATGCAGATTCCTCTAGCAATAAGGTAGGAGTAAAGTGACCTTCCATGATCAAAAAAGTATGGACACAGATTATAAACAGATTATCAGTTATTAATCACTTTAAAATTCTTACCTTCCTCTGTATCACGTAAGTCACCTAAGTATGTGCTGGCTTTATCGATTTTACCTTATTTGTTTTGTTAGCTTGTTTTGAAACATGCAATCCAGTCAGTGAGTGTCTCCTTGTCAATGAGAATGATATCTTTGGCCTTTTCATTCTACCGCCTCACTGTGAAGCTAAGTTATTGATGAGTCCATCAGCTTGATGCTGTCAAATGGCAATCTATACTCAATCCTTGTTCACTCTCATCTCACTCACAACTCACTCTACTCCACCTCCATAATCCTGGATTTTAATTTGTGCAGGAAGTAGCGTGCTGACCAGATGAGAGACAGCAACTAAAAGGTTCTCACTCTTTCAGACAGTGCTAGTGGTGAGACTTTATTGGCAGCTCTCGCCCGGCATTTGAGAGCTCTGAGCAGTGGATAAGAGGTTGAAGGGAGTGGAGGTTCACTGCAGCTGGAGAGCCTGAGCAGGAGGCTGAGGGTCAGAGGACACAGTGGGAATAACTAGAGATGAATGGAGGAGAGAAAAACAGCCGCAGAGCAGAGTGCAAGGCTGTGTTTAAGCCTGAGGGGGAGGTGGAAAGAGGTATATATTCTCAGAAGTGAAGGTGTCTTTCTTTAAAGAGGGAGTCACATTGGAAGCCCAATATGACATTTTTTACAGTTAGGAGTTGTCAACATTTACCTTTTAACTCTCATGCTCTAAAGCAAGCAGGAGGTTCTTTTTACTTTACTTTTACTCTGAAAAACAGCTTGTCTAGTCCACTGGAGGGTGTTACTGCTGTATTATAAATGTTTTTTAGTGCAGATACATGAGCTTTCCATCGTACTGAGTGCCAAGTGCAGTTGTGCCTGCATAATGCACATGCACTAATGGATTTGGTCAGGTGTGTTTGTTTGAATGGCTAATGATTGATCTCTGACTGAAACGTGCTTTTTAAGATATTATATTATGCATAATTTTAATGAAAGCCCCAATCTGCAATTTTTGACCATATAATTTAAATGTATTTACACAAATAAAAAAGTCTTAATCACACACACAACTGCCTTTATGTGTATTTCTTAATCAAATGTAATTCAGTTTCCTGCTGAAATTACAGATGTGAAGATAACACATTTAACTGAATCAGAGGACAATTAATAACTTTGATTACTGAAGTATTTCCCCTTTATTAAAAGATCTGCCAATCAACATCTAGTTGTTTGTTAATGAAAGTGGTAAAATCACAAATTACTGTTTTTCAGAGTCATTCAAGTTTACGTTAAGCCACTACTCTTCATAGGCAAAATGCAAGTCAAGTAAGTCTATGAAGTGTTTTACATAACTGAGATATTTAAAGGAATAAGCCTTGTAAACTTATTTTCAGGGTTTGAGACAAGGCATGCTGGATGTTTATTTACTTTCTTACTAACTATCTTATTTACTTATTTACATATTACCCAGTTAAAAAGTAGGTACATTGCTTTAATATATTTACTCTATTTGCAAAAGTAACATGTGTTTTTTGTTACTAAGTCCAGCTCCATCAAATGCTGCTACGATCACTCGTCAGGCAACCCACTGAGAGTCCAAAAAGTTCTCTTACGAAAAGATAAAATGATTGTTTTTACACTCAGCTTTTTGAGTGGATTTAACAGATACACTGAATGTTAAATGGTAATCCATCACACCACTGAAAGAAGTTACCACATTACTGTTGTGTTTTAGTCAGTAATTTGTCATGTCAAAGTTCTTAATTTTGTTATAGAAGGGCAGTGCAACTGGCTTTTACTGTTTTTGCTGAAAATATATGCCTCCTGAGGCCTAAGTGTTGCAGGCCAGAAAATCACAACAATGAAATGGAAGACGTTATATAAAGCTCCACAGAGCCGAGGAGAACTGCAAAGTTGAATGATAATTGTCCGGGGGTTCATCACTACGAACAACCCTTTTCACATCCAAGTAGTCATGTGATCCAGTGTTACTATAAAAATATTGATTATAGCCACTTTAAGCCCAACTGTCAATATTACAGCTCTATTAACATAGCACAGTGAAACACTTTTGTTGAACCTAATGCTAATTCAGAAAGTTATATTGTATGAATCAGTTATTCACCTCAAACTATTTCATAAAATATATTTTATGGTGGATATGATTATTTCTCCACATGGTTGATATTTGTGGCCTCTTGCATTTTGCAGAAACTTCACTGAATTGTATATGATGCCCGTTGCTTCATATATAGTGACCCGCCTGGCTCATAGTCTTATTGACTGAGTTTGCTTTAGCTTTGCTGGCTTTATTGAAACTGTCCAAGTCTGCACATCCATCTCTTGCTGCTTTTCTTGTCTGCAAAGATCTTCATGGCTGCAATCTTGCACAAGTGTCACTACAATGTGATAAGCTCCTGTTGGCTGGCAATGTTGTTATTGCTTGCAGAGGCAGAGCGATACGGAGGAAATGTCAGCTGATGTTGGCCTTTGCTGGTTGGAAAGGCCATATTTATGAGAGTATGTAAATCCAAGTGCATTCTTTCTGCTGCAAGTGAAATACAATGCAATATTGAATAGTGATGAAAGATGAATGAAAACTGACCTGCGGCTAGCCTGTTGTTTCTGGGAAATTTTATACCATTTTGAAAAGAGAGTCATACAAAAATAGAACTCTGTTTATTCCAATAAAGATGCAGTGAAATATAATGTACACAAATTTCTTTTGTGCCATGCATCAAAATCTAAATATTCAATCTAATTAAAACTTTAGATGCCTATTATTCAGTCTTAAACTTGTATGCTGCGGCAAATGGAAAGTAGCTGACTTGTGGAGGGATGGAGTTTGATAACTCATTGATTACACGTCATAAATATTACTTACTGTCCATGTTTACCCTCCAATGATTGTACTATTGAACCTAAAGATCATCAATCCAGTGACCCCCCAGCAGCCCCTGTGCTGATTCAGAAGTGACATGGCCATCTAGTAAAATTTATAGACATGTGGCAGAAGGATCTATGGTCTGCTGTGGCCTTCTAGCACAAACCCAATCAGGGAACAATACAACCGAACATAATACATTCGGAAGCAAGAGTGTTTATCAGTTGTTCTACTTTAAATTACAGCATGAGCCAAGGTACCTAAGATCCGTCAGGAGCTCAATCACGACACAGCTCTGCCTCGGCAGGAGATTTAACTCACTGCCGACTGAAAACGGATTTCATCTGAATCAATAACGCTGTAATTACGCCTTCCATAGATTCCTTGCACCTCTATTCATCAGAGAAATCTGACATGTGTTCCCGTAAAACTGTCAGGGGTCTTGATTTGCAGCAAAACATCTGCTGGCTGAGGGAGGAACCTGGCCTCAGACTGTTTTGATGCTAGTTAATCTGCGGGCCTTCGTTATGATGAGTCACTAAGTGGGTTGTTTAATCCAACCGGAAATTACGGTCTGGCTCTGCTCCAAGCACAAGCCTTGTGTGCACATTTGTGTGCTTTTGTTTTCATAAAGAGAAATTATTAGTTGAAACAGCAGCACTTCACAGAAGAAATCTCTAATTTTTTTTTGGGATGTTTGTTTGGGTACTCTTGAAAGATGTTGCGGCATTTTGTTAAATTAAAACATTTTTTTCACGGGTACATATGATATCTCATCATAGAGGCAGTTCATATAGTCACGCCATTTCAGGCCATCAGCTGTCATACAGATACTGTAGGAAACTCCAATAATCAGACTTAATTGTGATATTATTTGGAATAGATTTTTTTAAATTTGTGTTATTTATTTTTCATTTCCTCACTGGCTAGTGGTTCATGATTTTCAGCTATTTCGGCCTCTTCCTCCTCCATACTCTGTAATTCCTCAGCACTGTATTCTGGCTCATATTAGTTGCCCTGAATGTGTGATTCCAGCATTACACTATTACATTTGTTTCCTTCCATATCTACAGGAAGATGTCTTGTGCCAGTGGTTGCTTTATCCTGTTGATTTGGACAAGATGTTTTGATTTTGGAGCTGTGAGGAGCTGCCCCTCTTTTGATCCGTCTGCCCATGAAGGTGTGCATACAAAAAATGGAATTACAATCTGTAATTTGAACAACAGCCCTACAGCAAAAAAGTAATCTGCAAAATATCCCTTTAATATCCGATGCATCCTCTCCATCCCCTGGTTTTTCTCCTGTCTGTCTGACTTTTCCTCTTTCATGCTGTTTGTGTTTGAGGACTCTCCCCTACCCTACTCAGACAGTAGCTGTCTCAGTCAGTGTCTTCTTTTGTGCATCTTTCTCCCTTGAAGGTGGTAGTATTTTTAAAAAACAATTAAATCTTCAAAATCCACACACCTACATTTCAATCATGTACCGAAATTACAGAAAAGTCTGAGTTTTAAAAAAAATCTAAATTAAATCAAATCAAATGTTTGGCATACAGTAATTGAGTGGTAATCAAGTATTTACATGTGTATTTATTATGATGTTGTAGTGATTGTTCCAGACTCATTTTTAAAATTCCTGTTTGCCTGGAAGATAAAACATGGCTAAAGGCTCATGTGTTTGCCAGCTCAACTCATATAGGGAGAAATATGGATTTTCACAAAGCCACTATTGTTTTTGTTTGTTTGTTTGTTTGTTTGTTTGTTTGTTTTGGGGGGGTGCAAAAGGGGCATTTCCCACATATTTCATAACTACTGAAAGAGGAGACAGAATTTGCAGAAAACAACAATTTTGCAGAAAATGTTGAAGAAAAAGACCTGAGGTTCCATTATTTCTGCTTCATTTCCTGTATTTCAAAGTCAAAGCCAGAGTCAGCTTCATCCACATGACAATTAATACATACCAGATATACAGAGGAATCGAAATGGCGTTCCTCACTAACCAACCCACGGTGAAATAAAACAAATAAAATGCTCAAACAACAAACAACTAAATTAAGAACAAAAACAAAGCACTTAAAACCAAACAGCAAAGAGAAACTTTCTGTATGATATAAAAATAGTGCAACATTGCAATATACAAAAACAACAGCAAACCCATGTTTAGCGCAAAATGTAAGATATTCTATGATATAATGGTGCAGAAAAAAGGGGGTCAGAGGGGAGGGGGTGGAATAGAGGGGAGAGAATTCCCCTTCCTGACAACCTGGTGTATAAAACTGTTCATGAGTCTGGTGGAACGAACACGGAGGAGGCTGAAAAGACGTGGGGCGTGTGCGTGGGGTGGTTGGTGTCGCCCACAATCATGGTTGCTTTGCAGGTGAGGCAAATGTTGTACATGCCCTACAGGGACAGGTGAAGCAGCAATGATCATGATGCTGTGTTCACTATGTGCTGCAGTGATTACCTGTTGCAGTTAGTGCGGCTTCCGTCCCACACAGTGATGCAAATAGTTAGGATGCTCTCAATGGTGCCTCGGTAGAATGTGCACATGGTGGGTGTGGGGGCTCTCGCCCGTTTGAGTTTGAGGAAGTAGAGGTACTGCTGGGAATTCTTCAACAGTGATACGGTGTTGGTGGTCCAGAAGAGGTCTTCACTGATGTGCACCCCCAGGAATTTGGTGATACTCATATTCTCTATAGCAGCCCCATTGATGGTCAGTGGTGAGTGCTGAGTGTGGCCTCTCCCGAAATTGACAGCAACCTCCTTGATCTTGCTGACATTCACCAGCAGGTTGTTGTCTCTGCACCACGTGGTCAAAATGCTGACCTCCTTCCTGTAGTGGGTCTCATCATCCTTTCAATTCTGCATTTCCCATTCAAATCCTTGTTTGGTTAAATTAAGGCAAAAAAAACTGTTTGCTTACAAAATGCCAATTACATTTCTTTTTCCTCCTCTTGATGTAGAATAACTCCACATTTATAAAGCCAGTCTTGGAGCACCACAATGTCTTGTATTTTGCGGCACAAATTGTTAAGAGACCACATCCTCTGTCTTACACCTTTACTCGCAATCCTATTATCTCCTTTTATCTTCTTTTATCTCTTCTTTTTCTCTTCACTGCCACAGTGAGTTTGATCTGGACATCTTGCTCTAGTCAGTGAAAAGTAACATCTATTGGTGAAGGGAAACAACCATGGCTGGTGGGTAGGGAACGCTCCTTCTTCTTGGTAATAGCTTTGGACACAGCTGTGTGCATGGCTGACTCCTCAGCACTGCCGGGCCTTATCTCCAGAAAGGAGATTAGGTTTCTGGGGGTTCCCGACGTATGTCTGTAGTTGAGAAGAGGCTTGTGAGCTGGTCCGCTGCACACTAGCCACAGATAAAATGTTTGAGGCATTATTCCAATTCCCTGTGGTTTTTGTTTACTTTGGCTATGTTGACTCTGAATAATAGTCTAGGACGTCAACCCACAATGTGTGGTAGTCGGAGTTGATAAGACACCACAGTTTTCACTCTTTTCCACTCTTCTTATTAGCCTCATTCTGTTCTCTCACACTGGTGTTTGTTTGATTTTTTTACTAGACAGACATCTGAAGCAATGAAACATCTGAAACAAACCAAACCGTAGCTGGTTCACTCATCGTCCATGTGTAGAGGGTTGTAAATATAGAAACAAATGGCTTTTCCACGTTTACTCAAAACTTACTGTTTCCCCCACTCCAAGCGCTTCCTTCCTCTGCATCACGAGGGTCTTCATGCTTTTTGAATCGGTGAGAACAAAAGCAGCTCTTGACAGAGTGGCGGAAATGATGGGGTAAAGGGCTGTAACGCTACTTGGAAGATTAAACTCTCCTCTTTCCTCTCACTGTGTATTTTGAGGTTTTCTGTTTTTTGGATCAAGAGGAACTTTTCAGTTCCTCAAGAATTCTAAATTAAGCTCAGTCTCTTAAGAGGCATCTTCCTTTCTAACCCACTTCCAGTCTCCATCATTTCTCCAGGTCTGGCAGCCTCTGGATCCAAAGGATGCTGCCAGTTGTCTGTTACCTCCCTCAGTGAGACATGAGCCAATTCTTTTTCTTTTTTTCACCATGACTTTCACTTGATTCCTTTTCTCCAAATGTAACTCAAAATAAATAACAAACCCCGGGTTGCAAGTGCATGTTAGGGACTCATCTTTTTTGGCAGTGTGTGATTGCTTTCATGACTCTTCCATGCTGTGTCCTCATAACATTCATTCAAATCCCTTGACGAATTGGATAAACAAGCGATTTAGGTGCCGGTAGTGTTTTAGAGTTTGTTTTCAAAAGACAGCTGTTTGAGGAAAAGTTTTGAAAGCCACATTGAAGAAGTGGAAGGTGACAAGATTTTGTTTACATCTTAAAACTTTGGTGAAGCCGAGGTCGACTAATTTGGGAGCAGTCTGTATTTTAATTGGCAGTGATGCCTGATAGACAGTGAGAAAATGCTGTGTGGGGGGAGAAAAAGGAAATCAAAAGCAAAATGAGAAAGCTGAAATCCATTATTTAATGGGCAGAAAGCATTTACACAAACACATAAGTTGTTAAATGGCAATAAGAGATGACAATAACAGAACTGTTATCATTTTCCTTAGAATTTTTCTTTGAGGGAGGAACACAAGTTCATGTGTGTCTCCTAGAAATTACATTTTCATAAAACTAAAAATTAAATTCGCAACAGCAGATATAACACATGGATTACATTTTCTATTAACATAGAGAGGAAACCTAAATGAGATGCATCTGCCACTGAACGTTTCAATAAAACAATAAATTATAAATAAAAAGTTTATTGACAGCATGTTGTTTTCCCTACAATATCTGCTCTTGCAATACGATGCCCGCTTTTGGCAACACAAGTAACATTTTATGGTTATGTTTAGGCACTGATGTGTTTACATAGCCACACACCCCTATGACTACTGTGCAGTACATAAATCTAGGGCTTCCTACACTATAAGAAAAATTGCTAGGGACCATATGTTTCCACTCGAAAAACTGGCAAAGCAAATTAGTAGTATATAAAAGTAATTTCTAAGAGTAAGAGTTGACATGGAACAGTATATACAGTCTGCTCAGCTCCACTGGAGGGGGGGATTTAAGTTTAAAGATGTTACTGAAATCAACAAAAATAAAAATGAAATGCTAAAGCAGCATGTTAGCAGAGCAGCAGCACAGTATTATGTTTAGGTCACCCATGTTTTGCCAGTGCTCATATCCCAACCCACAATATATGTAGTGATAAATGAAATAGACTTAAAAGTGTATCTATATATTTCAGGTTCCAGATACACAGACATACCGCAAGTGAAGTGTGATCCGTTTTGTGGCCTGCCTAGTTAGCGAGATTAATTCAAAAAGAAACATTTAAGACGGATGACAGAAGCGTCGGAAGTTAGAGGGACCTGACTGTGTGACATCACAGAAAGTATATTCAGTCATGGACCACTTTGCTTTAGCAACGCATTTTTTGACTTCTAACTTAATGTCAAACCATTCATTTCATTTCATTCAATCATTTCTTTCACAGTAGTACTACAATGGCACTGTTAGTTTCTGTTTCAGCACTTAGTGTTCAGTGTGTGGATGTAATGTAAAAAGTGCTTTGAGTGGTAACAAATACAGAGCATTTACATTTAGATATGTATAAAAGCATGGTAGGCAGGAAAATGTGAGAGCTTTTGTTGGTGTTGGATCCAGTTTGTGCCTGTACAGACCACACACCAGACTAGAAAGTAATCAGTACAAAATTTAGTTTGTTTTTAAATTTTTTGCCAGCACTAATCAGGTGTCATTCATCAAGTAGAAACAAGCCATTTAGAATAAGTTTTAACAGCTAGAAGAATTTGGTGAATGTGACTTTAAAAAACCTATACAAGCAAACCTCACAAAAAAGTAGGAGATTTAGGAAAAGAATTCAAAAATGTTCTTGTTCGACACTCGTATTAGTTTTTCTTTTTCTCAGTCTTATCATGTCTCTGACACTCTCTCCTCACAAAGGCTGTTGAAAATGAGTTAATCCAGAGGTGGTTAATTTGTCTCTATATATCATTTTGAAGACCTGAAAAGGCTCAAAGGATGCAGTAACACCCAAGTCACTGTGAACACTCCTCTCATCAAAATTGCTCACATCTTATGGAATCCAACCTGGGTAAGAGGAAACGAGAGCAGCAGGGTGTGCCAATGAGAGAAAGTCAGAGAAGCAGTTGAGGTTAAACACAGAAGGGTTCTGAAAGGCAAACTGAACTCTCACTCCGCCGGGAGATCATGGAAAGATGAAATGTTCATAGTTGTCAGCAAATGGCAGCTGTCTAAAGTCTTCAGTTGCACTACAAAGATTTATGCAGGGCTCAAAAGGTGCAATGCAGAAAAAAAGACTTAAATGAAGAAAAACAAAACCAAAACCCTCCAAAACTGTCTTGAGGTCTTTGGCAAATATATGATTCACAGATGCATATTTTTTGTTTTCTCTTTTAGAAAGAGGGAAGAATTTTTCTGCAGCTTGATTTTTTTTCATGTTGTCAAAGAGCAGTCTTGTACAGAAGCACAATCATTAGCAATTGCACATCAAGGTTTAGGTCCAGACAGTCTAAAGTTATGTATGTTATGATATCGATATTTTTAGCAGTTTTGCTTCCAACTGTTTGATACTGAGGACCAGATTTACATTTTGCATCTGTTTCATCTAGTTTCAGATGCATCCTGTGCCTGGAGACATGGGGGAAAAAGCATCCTCGAAGTGTGGTTTTCTTCTCTCCTTTGTGCTTATTAATATGTGGAAGACTCCAAATAACAATTCGCATTCTGCTGGATTTACTAGGTTAATTTGTGATGGTCAGTCAGCAGGGGCAGATTTGCTTTGGTTTATTTAAGAAAGGCTGTGATGGGGTGTATAAAATTGAATTTACCTGTAATCTTGCACAAATTACCATAAAAATATTGCTGAAATTACATTAGCAAAGTATACCCTATGATTATTTTCATTCACTCTTGTGCCTGTATTTTTTTGCCATTTCATTCATGAGCATTTCTATTTTAGATAATTCTGATCTATTTTACTTACCTCCAACAAATCCCCCAAATGAACTGTACAGTATGAGGGCAGCCTACAGTCACTAATTACATAATTAGCTGTCGCATTAATAAATAAGGTGCTAATTTCCCACAGATTCTAAGAATAAATTGAATGAATATAGCAGTGTAAATTTGCCAAGTGTTTTCTCTATGTTAATGTGGGCCTGGTGATCTTAGGTTGCATTTGGACTCTCAATCCTTACTTGATAAAATGTTACACAAAACATGGCTACGTGCCACAGTTTTATTTCTCTCCATTGTATGCATGTATGTAATGTCTTTTTTATGCTGGTTTTGTTTGTGTTTGATTTGAGTTATTATTTAGATTACACACAGAATGACTGTGCTAAGCTGGCCTGGTCCTGTCTGTCTATCAAGATACAACATGTTCAAGTTTAGCGAGCTTTTAATTAGTGACATAGCGGTTTCCCCGTTTCCATGTTTTATGCTAAGCTAAGCTAATCAGCTCATATATACAGTACAAACGACTGAGGGGAGCTGCAGATTCAGGTGATAATTCTCTGGAGCTTCATCATTGTTAAAAAAATATCAATTACAGCTTTAAAGTTTGGATCCAACTTTGACAAATTTGAAGGCACTGCAGCTGCAACTGCTGTTTGTCTTTTTTTGAGAAATTTTGTTAGCACAAAGTCAACAGAAATCTCTCCTGAATATCTCATTTCTTCGGGGGTAGACTTTTCTGTTTCTCTTTTTTCTTGTTGGTGAACGTGCGGTGCATACATATAGCACTAACTCTTGACCAGACTAGAAGTGAATATAAATTTTTGGAAAGAAAAATACAACTGTCATGCTGATAGTTAGGATCTAGTTGTCATAAAAATGAATTAAAGAGTAAGAGACTTTGTTTGAATTTTATCTGAGGGTTTACTTTGCATTCATCTTCAATTACTGCTCCTTTTCAACTGAAATGAGCCTGTCTCAAATATATCCTGCTTAAAGCCAACAAGACAGGGGATCTTGCCCGTACAGCCGGCTTTTGTCAGCTGTCACCAGTTAAAGTCCTCTCTCAAGCCAGTGGATGTGTTAATTTGTGCTTCATCCATAATCTACTTGTAGCCCACTGTAAGCTTGAAAGAAAGACAGTCTCAGAGGGCGACATTGGCCTGCTTCCAGTCAGAAAACCAGTGTCAGAGGAGTTGGGCTTTGAATCAACGAGGGGTTCATCATTAGGAGTAGGGAGCGAGGATGATTCCTAGGCAGGAAACAGTGTCTAATGGAATTGAGTAGTGACTGTGCCCCTATGGGAGATTATGCCACAGTCTGTCCGTAATGAGCAGCATAATGGCACGATTACAGCAGCACTTAATGACTCAGAAACGGCCACCACTGTTAGTGTGTGGACACCCTCTACTGTATATTTCTTCTCTTACCTCATTAGCTGAAGCCCCTGCACAGTTACTGCACAATTTATAAGCGGTCACATTCACATAAAGCACTGGTTATCTGCTGTATGTATTTTTTCTGCAGGTACCAAATTTCTCTATCTAAAATCCCTGTTACACCAAGATTGAAAAAAATATCAGTGTAAATGGCTTAATCGGTGGGTCCGCTCGTAGAGGCCAAGAAAATCGGGACTTCCAACAGCATGGACATGCATTCATATGGCACTTTTACTCCTGGAGATGAAAAAGCAAAGGCGTCCAAAATCATTCATTAAAAAACAATTTACTACTTGCTTCACTGGGAATTTTTTATAGGGTGTTAGATCAAAAGGCCTTCCACTGATCTGGCAGCTGTCTTTTTCTTCAATATGTGCTGCAGTTGATAAATCTTGGTCTTCATTTGTCCACTATATAAAGGTAAAATAATAGCTGAACTGTTGACTGCAGAAAGCTTGTCATGCATATTGAATTGTCTGGCTTAACTAAATTGCCTTGATGAAACTTAATAGTTAATTAGGTTTAATTTAAAAAAAATATGAAATAAAAACTAATGAATTCATTTTTATTATTTTAAGCAAGCAGATGGATGTATGGAAAATTTCAGCATTGGTCTTTAGTTGAAACACTTAACTCATGTTTTCATTTTCCTGGCAAGTAATCTCTTGTGGTCATGGGAATAAATCCTGCCCACTATCAATTGGTGTTTACTGACACAAAAAGGTCTGAAAGAGGAAGTCTTTGAAGCTATTATTGGAGCAAAAGAAGTAGAAAATAGTCACATGTGTGTAACAGTCACAGAGAAAAATACTTTTTCCAAAAAAATATTCTCTCTCATAAACAACACAACAGTTACGCATTCTCAAATTCTTCATTGCAGGTGCACAAATTCTATTCCACAAATCACAAATTAAGAAACTCATCCACTCACATATTTGCTGCAGGTGCTGCAGTGAATTTGGTGCACTTTCATACACCTGTATTAAAAATGTGAAGTCATGGACGACATTTGCACATCCACAAATCATTATGTGAATAAATTCAATGAGATTTGCACGTGTAGATTATTTTCTCATAAATGTTTTTTTTGTTGGATATTTTTCTAGGCCAATAATACCTTCAGAGTTCCAAGCAGACAGTTGGGTGTGTTTCCTACCAATACACAAGTTCTTTTTTATTAACCATGGCTACAGTCTTTAACAAAGTAATTGTTTATGTGAGTTATTTTTTGTTATTTAGCTATGACAACTTGTCGATCAGGAGACCTCAGTGCTACATCAGGAAGAGATGAATATGCAGTTAGATGTACTCTGACTGACTGTTAATTTACTAGCTTGATATAATGTGCATCGTTTTACCATGACTTGAAGATAAACAGTATATGTAATTCCACCTGAAACTGTCCTAGGTACTGTCATACAGGCGTGTGTGGAGAGTACATAATATCTATTGTTGTGCAAAAATACATAAAGTACAAGCCAGAGTAGACAGCCTAATCAAAAAATAATCCTAATCAGTTTTTATGCAGCAAATAACTGACATTAAAGTAGAATTAAAAATGAAACTAAAGAAAGAAATAAAGAAATCATTATTATATGTAAGATGTTGCTTTTCTTTAGCACAAATACAGGTACAGGTGTTATGACTGGTAGGATTAAACACATATTGCCTTTTAAATGTGGCAGCAGCTCTCTGGGGAAATCCACTTGACACCGCCTAAGGATTCTGCTCGACAAAGCTAACGGGATCGGATGTTATGTCAAGCAAGGGTGCAATTTTCATTAACCTCCAGCGGTGCCATGATTTGAATATGCCAGCCCAGCAATTAGTTGATTGTAACTGATTGACAAAGACACTGCTTCTCAGCTCTGATGACAGATTGGAGTCAGAGAACAAGTGTACAGTTGGCACCTGGGTTTGGCCCTTTCCACACGCCCCTTCAACCACCAACACTCTGACTTCTTCTGTTCTATAGTCTACTGTTCTCACACGGGCTCCACTTAACCTGGAATCAGATGCATAGAACTCAACTCAGATTCAGCAGCCTAACAAAAAACGGGTGTAAATGTAGAAGCTCATAACTTCAAAGGCACCAAAACTGGTGCTAGACTGGACCTTAAACATTAGATATTCATTTGTTGCTACAATACCGGCAATACATCATACATTTTTAATTTTAGGAACTGTGCATAAAAGGTAATAAAATGTAAAAAAAATTGTGAACAAATACCTGTTTGAGCATAAATTGGATGGTGGAGGCGCAATGGTTAAGACTGGGCCTTTGGTGTGAGAGACCAGGGTTCAATCCCCAACTATGACCCATCCACCATTATGTCCCTGAGCAAGACACTTAACCCCTCGTTGCT
Source organism: Lepomis gibbosus (assembly GCA_029875015.1). Taxonomy (NCBI): domain Eukaryota; kingdom Metazoa; phylum Chordata; class Actinopteri; order Centrarchiformes; family Centrarchidae; genus Lepomis; species Lepomis gibbosus. The sequence continues at coordinate 40,938 of JAPMOB010232093.1, forward strand.
CCAGAGGCGTGCAACCTCTGACATGAATAGTAATTGTAAGTCACTTTGGATAAAAGCGTCAGCTAAATGAATAAATGTAATAAATTAGTTATTACACCATAAGATTATTCTAATTACCATTTTACGTTTTTATTGCATTTTTCATTACAATATGTGCAGTTGTTATATTATGAGTTTCTACAGTCCTTCAGGATAACAACAATGATAATAACATTTTAAGTTATGTTTGATTGTTACATGTTATTGTTTCCAAATGTGAAACACCCAATAATTTTTTAAAACAACTCGGCACAAATGTGCCACTTCCATCCCACAGTTTGGAAGACGTTGCTGAGCATCATCTATGCTCCACCATTTATTAGTTGTGTTAATGTAAAGCACAGAAGCACAATTTCACTGAATGTCTGTTTAGTACTGGCAACAACCTTCAACTATGACATAGCAGCAGACTTTACAAGCAGTTATAGTGATCTTGTTTACAGCATGAATACAGTATGTAGTAAGTGATTTACAATAAGGGATACAATAAAAACACAAGTGGAAAAATAAAAAGAAGCCAAATGGAAATGCCAAAATAAGACGAGTGAAAATAATTGAGAATATTGCACACACAGAAGCAATTGATTTTTGATTTGATTTATTTGTTTATTTGAAAAGGGGACAATGTACACTGATCAACATTCGAAGCAAATGTAAGCGTACCAGAGTTAGCCACAGGCTAGTTTTCATCGGCAGTCCCCTAGCCAGATGTTATTAGGCATCCTAAAATAATAAACATCCTAAATTGATTCAGAGTTTACATGTTCCTTTGCCATATGGCTGATTTCTAGACAAAAGTAAATGAGTGTATCATATTAGATCTATTTTATTGGTCATCCATTTACACTTACCTTAGTGTCCACTAATACTACTGGTGGAGGTCAGGGACCAGAAATTATGGTGGAAAACCCATGCATGTTGCTCAGCATGGCAGCAACATGTTATAAAATAAAGAAAAGGGCCCCAGTGACAGAACTAGAAAGCTCTGTACTCCACTTTCAAATCTGTTTCTAGGAAAAGGATAACGATTGGTCTGAAGGCTCTGAAGAAGTTATTTATCATGCTGATAAGCTTCATCAATGGGCTGAAATGCGGCGTGAAGAAGCTCATCAGATGAACCTGTTTGAGCTCTCCCTGGGCGGTCACTCTCCTCTCAATGAACTGCTCAGTCAAAGGCAATTGAGTGTATGCATCACATGCAGCTTTCAGGGGATGCAGGGCCTAATGTGATATGATTTGCATACACGGTGGTCAAAGACTTTCTGGCACAGGAGGCCCTAGTCTAAATATAAACCACTGCCTTCCATAGTGAAATAATAGAACCTGCTCTAAAACGCCAGTCCATTTATATTCTTTCTTTGTGCTCATCGAGACATTCGATGGCGCAAAAGGTTGTAGCAGAGTCCAGGCTGACATTTGAATACACAGCCTGCTTCTCAATTATCTCCTATAGCCTCTTTTCTGGTGTATTTCACTTTATATTGAGCTTGTGCACCTCTAGCACAGCACCTGATCAATATGTTATTGCAGTATTGTCAGGGACATATCTGCCATTTAGATTCCAGCTGGGCAGCCTGACATTCCTCCCTCCTTGCCACAGTGGGGTCTTCACAGCTGAGTTTTTGCAAAACTGGAAATCTCTGGAGCTGACATCACAAGCCTATTAATAAAGCTAAAGCTTCATTTTCTTAAAGGTTATCACTAATTTCACCTGTATGAGGATTTGCTGTAGAGGCAGAAAACTGAGGTGGCAGAGTTGGTATCTGCTCTCCCTGGGAACGAGAGAGTGAACGCAGCATTAAAAATCCTTTAATTTGTTAATTGCAGTAAACGATTTCCCCAGCCAATTATCCAAATGCCACGGTGAAACATTGCAAGACTTTCCTGAAAGTGCATGTATCATGCCTCATGCATTGGTAATAGCAAAACGGGGAGTGCAAATTGCCTTTTTTCCCTCTCAGAGTTTTCAAATTGTTCAAGCTGCCTTTCCTATTTATCTTTAATGCCCACTGATCCCCTATTGTGTAAAAAAAAAAAAAATCTTCAACAATCGTATTTCTGTCTGTATGAGCAGGAAAGCAAACATAATGGCATGCTGGGAGAAATTACACAGTGATGTAAAATTCAGTTATGCTGTATTGGCTCTTGGAAGCCATAACAAAAAATATAATTTCCCCCAGCCATTTATATATATTTCACTGCTCACTTAGCAGACCTGATTAATCTGATATGGTTGTTCATTTCTAAAGGTCTGGTCTAAAGGTGGAAAGTTTTTACCATTATTTGATCTTTTTATCATTTTTATTTTTTACAGTGTATCATTGTAAAATGCAGACAAATAGTTTCCAAAAATGTTAAAAGTTAATATATTTGCATCTCTCTTGATTCTGTCACTTGAAATTCTCTCAACAACTATGCCATTTTTTCTTCCTTCCTCTTCATTGTACCCTTGGTGTCAAGGGCTCCCGCAGTCATATTAGCTTGTCAATGCAAGCCTTTTGATCTATCTCCTAGTTTTAAAATAAACAATTCTGAGACAGTTTCAGGTGGAAGAGAAAATGCTCTTAAATCAGCAATAAGGCGATCTGTAGTGTTGTTGTGCGCATGCAGCTCGGCACTGTGAGAATGACAGTGCTTAGATTGGGGAAAACATTCTCATTTTTGATTTGCATCATGACAAAACATTTAAAAACCTTTTTTCTGCCTGCTGTTTACCCTGAAAGCTGTTTATGTACAGTGTGTGGGCTTCCTCCCCTCCACTGCAGGTCAATCTAATTCTGCATTTGTTATATTTGAGGAAATTGCTGGCGGATTGGAGGTAAAGTGCTTGTAGCAGGAGATCAGGATTGTGATCCTAAGGGCCTAGGGTAGACTCTGAATACAAAGGAGATTGCAGTGTCGTGTTGTTTCAAATTTGAGGTTTTAGTGTTTGTCCCATTAATGCGATAACCTCTGATCTGAACTTCAGCCTCTCTGTTGAGGGCTTTGACATTAATCTTCACATCGTTTGCTGGTGAGCAATAGGATGTGTTAAAGTAACCTCTTTTCATTACTCTGTGTATTAGTAATGTTACAAGACAGATGCAATATGAGAAAATTATCCTTTTGTTTAAGGTTTCTTCATGTCTGCAACACACTTTTACAATAATCATAATAAGTGTTCTTGCTTTAAGCATCTCCTGAGGAATAGTTAAAATGTCAAACAAATATCTAGGAAAAGAGGATCAACATGTTCTCTTAAACTATTCCCATTTTAGAGAAATAGTTTAATGTTTTATGGGAAAATGGCTTACTCCTGAAAGTGAGATGAGAACTTCAATATCAATCTCATGTTTGTGTTCAGAGCTGGAGTTATGACTTATTTGGCCAAGCTCAAAACTGGAAACAGCTATAGAAGGCTATGGAGAGACTCTCTCCATTGGCTTAGATGGAGAAGGG
>JAPMOB010232097.1:0-36496 GCA_029875015.1 Lepomis gibbosus
AGTCTTTTGTCTCCATGTTAAGTATAGTCTTGTCACCTGTTTGGTCCCGTCTCTGTCAGTGTACTGTTTTTGCTGTCTTTTACTTTAGTAGATCTGTCCTTGTGCGTCCTGGTGAACTTTACTTCCTGTTTTATTTTGTTAACCTCCTGTACCTGGTGTCCTTGTCTAGCTTCACTTGATTACCTGATGTGTCTCATTAGTCCCCGCCCCACTTGTTAGTCCCTGTGTGTGTATATATTGACCTCAGTTCTCCTCAGTCTTTGTCACGTCCTTGTGTGTCGTCTTCATGGTAGAGTCTGCTTTGTCTACGTCGTCCGTTTATTCTACACTTTCCTAGCTTTTTTGGATTAATTCTTGGTTCGTACACTGTTATTGGATTTTGCCTTTTGGATTATGTTTTTGTTTAGAGTGCATCTAGTTTGGACGTTTCCGCTGAGCTCCCAGCGTAGCCTGTTTAGTTTTTTGACTTACAATAAATCTTTGTTTGGACTGCACCCTCCTCGCCTCGCCTACATCTGCATTTGGGTCCACACCTCCGCCTTCAGCTCTCTGCCATTACCCATAACAAAAGGTTTTTGAAAATTATATGCAACAGTAGGTAAACTTTTGTTGTTTTTTTATGTGCAAGAAAGACTCCTCTTTCTAATACTCTGAACATGGCTTTCTGCACAGTTTAGGACTTTTCCTCATCCCTGTTATTATTGTTGCAGATTTTTTTTAATCATCATATCTACATTAGTGTATTTTGTATTGTGTCAGCACTATAATAAAGTTCTGAACTGAACCATTAATTTGTCTTGTGATATACATGTTTGATTTTTTTTAGACAAAAGTTTTCTTCTGGCCCCAAATATAGGTCAATGTCTATAACCATTTAAAAACACCAAAACTTCTTATCTCTCTACACACCTGCAATCATAACCCCAACTACTACTGTACACATACTTTAACCTGCAGCCCAAAGCTCTATTTCCTATCTAATATTCATAGTTTTCCTAAAGTCAACCCACTAAAAACTGTCCTCCCTCTGAAGATGTAACAGTCAAACTCACAAGGACAGCTAAACAAAAACTCATTGCAAAGTCTTTACACGAAAACACATGTCCAAACTATATCTGACAGGACTGTAGGTATCAGTGGTTAACATGAGCTGCTTATAAACATCTTTGCAGTCCCCCCTGCATTTGAAAATATTCAGCAGACATGATTTGTGTTCAGAGAGCTAAAACTTGTTGGTATGGTCCTTCAACACTTGTAAAATGATGCCAAACATCCCAAACATTCAATGAGAGGAACGAATGGCCACGACTGATCTCATATTAGGTAACAAAGGCACAGAGGGAGGGAGGGAGATCCAGCAGAGGTCAAAAAATGCATCATGTTATTATTATGAACAGCATACATCATACATTTCAGCCGCCAGCTGACTGCAGAAGGGGCGAGTTCATGAGACATTCCGCCTCACTATCTGTGTAAAGTATGGCTAATTCTTTTAACTGTCTCCTTCAGGCCACAGACTCCATCAACAATTTCTTCCTCCTCCTACTCCTCTTGCATAATCACGTCTACCGTGCTAATCCATGCGGAAGCTGTGATATTTTACTTTTACAGATGATTAAACCCTGTCAAAATAGCACCAAGGAAACAATGAATACCAAACAGGGCCCTGCCGAGTTTTTCTTTTATTTTTCTCCCAAATTGTCAAGTGTGAAAAGTGCTGAGGACTAGATTCTTCTCCCTCTTCCTCTCCGCTGCTGTCTCCACAGAGCCGGTGTCCCTCCGGGCACGACTGTGGGTACACAGCAGTGAAGAGTGAGACAGACGGAGAGGGAAGGGGTGATAGAAATAAAAAAGGGTGACCACCAATTGCCCTGCAACGCTGTACATCTCAGTCCTTTATCAAAAACAAGATCTCAGGCAATTAAACTGCTCATAGCGCCCTGTGGGGACACAGACGTGGCAATGACAGATAAGAGTGTGTTCACACCAGGCGTGCTTGGAGCGGTTTATTCAGTCTGGAGTCCCTTAGTTTGGTTCATTTGGAGGAAAGAGGATGATCACATTCGACCTTGGGCAGTGGTAAATAACTGCAAGACAAGACAAGGTTTAGGATTTGATAGCATTTTATCGAATTAGACTCCGCTTATCAAACCTGAATCCTTCTGAACACATTTCATCGATCGATTCATCAATATCCTGGTCCATGAGATCATTGCAGCAGACTGAACAAAGTAGTCAAGATGTCCTTGTCGATTGCCCAGTCCCCCAGATGTTCCAGGGGGATCCTACGGCATTCCCAGGTCACACGGGATATATAATATATATAATATATACTCTGTTGTGAAGTTTGCAGGTGACACCACCATCATCGGCCGGATTTCAAACAACGATGAGACTTCATATCGGGAGGAAATTCATAATCTTGTAGAGTGGTGCTCAGAGAACAACCAACTGCTCAACGTAGCAAAACTAAAGAGATGATCACTGATTTTACGAAGAAGGAGATAAAGACACACCATTGTCTACATCAGAGGTGCTGAGGTGGAGCAGGTGAATAGTTTAAAGTTACTGAGAATCAGCATCACAGAGAACCTGACATGGTCGTCTCACATTTCCACGCTGTTGAAGAAAGCTCAGAAATGTCTGTATTTCTTAAGGAAGCTTAAGAAGGCCAAATTCCCACGCCAAGTTCTTTACAGCTTTTACAGAGGAGCAATAGAAAGCATCCTGACTGGAAACATCACAAACTGGCATGGGATGCGCACAGCCCAGGACCGGAGGGCTCTGCAGCAGGTAAAACTGCAAAAAGATCCCATCTCCCGAGCATCAGTGACATCAGTGAGGTGCCTACGCAGAGCCCAAAGGATACTAAAGGACAGCACCCACCCAGCCACAGCCTGTTCACCCTGCTGCCTTCTGGGAAGAGATAAAGAACTTTCTGCTGCTTTCTTCCCCCCAAGCTATCAGACATTTAAACTCTAAGTCATCCTCAGCACTGCTCCACTGATTCTGTATTAATGTATATTGTTTGATATGTAGCAGAAGGGAGTAACAAAAACAAAATTTCACTCTATAACTTATATTGTGACAATAAACCTTCCCACCTAATCCTTACAGCGCGTTCTGGGTCTGCCCTGAGGTCAGGTTGCCCAGATTTGATCAGATGTCCGAGCCATATCAACTGACTTCTTTCAGAGTAAGGAAGCAGCACTTCTACTCAACTCGATCCAAATGGTTAAGATTGTCAACCTACTTTCGAAACCATTACTGATTCTATTTAGGTGTGATTTCCAGGGGTGCAACTATCCGATAAATGATCCCAGAGAGTCCCACACCAGGAGTTTTGTGTACAGATTTGGGAAGAGAACAGCACTGGTCACATGTTTATGTTTGCCAGGAAGATATTTGATAGATGTTTTGTGCATAGCTTAACGAATACACATCTTTATTCAATTTCTTGGGAGAATTGGAACTGGATAAACTGAAAGACGAACAAAGTGTAACCTGATCTTATTGTAAAACTAAGCAAGATGGCTCATAAAAAGGTAAAATGATGTGTCTAGTTGGCATTTGGACCACAGGATGTGACCTAAGTGTTATGGGACAGATGTTCCAACATGTTGGAACCACATTCCACTTTTCCTCAGACAGTAAAGAAGACGTGCTTCAGCACATGAAGAACTTGAATCCTTATTAGTCTGTTAAAGTCTACAGGAAAAATCAACTTATCTGTGGTCATCAAACTCATGTACGTCTCCTTCCTTTGCCCTCAGAGACAGCAGCACCAGGCCCCACCACCCCGGGCAAAACACTTTTTCCCCAGCCAGGTCTAGAGGCCAGACCCTCCACTCCGCCTGCCGCCTCACTCTGCACTCCCTAGGTGACCTAGTTTCTTCACACCGTTACAGAGCAGTCGAGGAAAAGTGCAGAAAAATCCTGGCAGTTTTATGGCGGAGGAGAGAGGGATACGAGCACAGGAAGCAGAGAAAGAAACCTGCCCTTGAGGGGGCGAGACAGCCCAGGGTATTACTAAATCCTTTTCCCGAAGATAAGGATTAGCTTTGATCTGACATAAATGCTTTGTGGCTCAATATTCCCATACACTCAGTCGCTCTCTCTCTTGCCTTCCTTCTCCCTTCTGACTGAAAAGCTTGGTAAAGTAGGAGCGGTCTATCAATTCTTCATAATTTTCACCAGATAAATTCTCACCTCAGTCTTGTTCACAAATGTACTACATGTCGAGGACTACAATACAGCTGCACAATATATAAAAAATGATATGGAAACAGCAATAAGAAAATCACAAGAGGCAGCATATCCTTTTGCAGAGAAAGTAATTTTAGACCCCTTTCACAAAATCCAAAAGGAAATGGAAGTTGTATGGTGAACAAATTATTATAATAATGGGTATATTAAAGTTTATATAACTAATGCGATATTCAACTGCAGCTTGGCCATTTTCATTGATTGATTGATTGATTGGTCCGAAAATATGTCCATTACAGTTTTGTGTTCAAATTGCTTGTTTTTTTTAGTTTAATATAATAGAAGACTGAGAAAACTAGCAAATGTACACTTTTGAAAGGTACCAGTACATTTTTTTTTATCATTTTTTCTTTAAAAAACATTTTTATAATAATAGTTGCTGATTCATTTTCTGCCAATTGACTATCAATTTACGGACTTGTTGCAGCTCTATTCAGCAGGATATATAATCACAAACGTCAGTATCATTAAGCGTTCATATCCAAGGGCATCTGCAGGAGATAATGTAAAGTAACAATGAAAACATGGACATCCAGTGTCATTTTCTTTTTCTTTGAATCTGAAGAAAACACCACATCTGCTGTTGAGAAGAACTCAGAGGTCATGAAATAACAGCGTGGAGCTCGAGGACAAACCGCGGCTGCAACTTAACAATATGATTTATTGGTTCAACCAAACTGTAACCAGGACAACCTGGCTTTCCGGATAAAAGCTCAGTTTGTGACCCACTTTCTATTAAACCTACATAGAAACACAACAAAAGGCTCCCCTAAAAAGGTCCAAGAGCAGCTTTAAACCGTGTACTAAACAAGTCAGTTTGACCCAGAGATTCTCAACTTGAAAAACAAATCTGGTTACAAATCTGGAGAATCATTTGAAGGAAAGTTTAGGATTTAATTTAGTTTCTATCTGCCGGAATTACTAAGAGTCACGCTTTTACAAAAATAGAGCAGGTCTTTGTGGAGTCATCAGGGGAGCACGGAAGGACGAATGATTTAGTAATGACGTAGAGTGACCGGGTGAAGGCCTCTACCAACCCGACATGCCTGTAGTCCACTGGGAGTAACCAACAGAAAACACACACACACACACACAAATACACACACACATACTCCCTCAGGGCCTCCACACACACAATCAACCGAGGAGAAAGTGCACTCGTCCTAGCAGACAGAAGTTAAAAATAACCGCCCCAGCCAGAAGTACACACATGCACAAACACACATGTATACACAATATTCTCTCACACACACACACACACACACACACACACACACACGCGCGCCTCCACCCAGCTCGATATAATAACTACCATGAAGCGGCAGGGGAGGGGGGTTGTGAGCAGCATGAAGGAAAAACTTGTTAATTTGCAAACCCAGAGGTGGTTTGAACCAATGAAATGGCAGCGAGATGATGACGTACAGTGTGATGTCACTGTTCATATAATGCCTACTGGTTCATAAAAGGACATGTGCTGAGCAGGTGCAAAGCATTTACCTGAAATGTACAGGGGGGTTCAGACAATATCAGCCACAGCTACTCAAGTAGAGTCCGACACTCTTTTTTCACAATACTAAAACGTGCTGTATACACACAGTATATTGGCCACTGAAAACATTTGTTTTGGGATCTCAAGTTTGATTAGTAAATTGTTTTGATAAAGACAGGTATGTCTGAAGCACGATATTTCAAATTTCAGTAAAAAAGTTTATACTCGACCTTGCAATCAGTAGTTTTTACCCAAAAAAGCATAATTCAAGTTCCACTCACTAGATTTTTGTCAAGCAATATCAACCACATTAATGTTTTTGTGTTTGAATGGATGAAAAGGGCCAGCAGTTGAACCTTTGGTTAAGATCTGTCAAATAATCTACTACGAAATTTATATTAATATAATCAAAAATGACATTAACAGTAAACTTCATTGGAAATTATTTTTCAAAAATATTAAAGAACTGCAAAAATAACAGTTTAAACAAACTACACACACTTGAATGAAGTGAGGATCAATTCTACATAAAATATTTATTGCTGAAATTGCCTTCACTGTAGTTTTCTTTGCATGCATGTCACTGACCAAAGAATATTATCATAGAAATGTATGTGACAGACATCATTTTTTATCATTATGTTTGTGTTTGTGTATACTGTACATGTACCAAGAATCTAAACACTAAATGAGGGTACCTAGACATCCCTGGACTTGCAGATCATCATGGCAATATGTATGAAAATGTATCATTAAGAAACCATAATTGAAAGCAACATACTAATAAATGTAGACATTTAGAGGGCATTTATCATTTGTGAAATATGCCTTCATTTGAGACTGACACTGAAAAAATCTGAGATGGATTACAGGATTACAGGTCTCAGCACCATGGTAATGACCAAGGCCCATCAAGTCTGCAGTGCCTTTGCAGACTTGATGGGCCTAGGTCACAAGTCCAGAGGTTGGACACTTGGATGCACCTCCTATCTGGTGATAATAATAAATCCTTTCAAAAAATTGAGTGGCACCAATTGGTCCCTGGCCCACGGCTGAACATTCAACTCACTTTCATTGAAATCTGTTGGCAAGCTTTTGAGATATCTAACCAACCACCAAACAGATAGACATATAAAAATGACTGAAAACTCTGTGGCAGCAGTAAAAATAATGTCTGGAATGATGCCAGTATTTCTTCATGGAGGTTTTAACAGATATGAGTCCATCTAAATTTAAATCTTCTTCAATATACCATCCTTTATTCCCCAAACATATTCAGCTAAATCTTTAAACACCAGAGAAACTGACAGGAGCAAACACATTTCCTATCGCTTTCAAATATGGCAGAAAAAAAGAAACTGAACAGCTCCATTTGGAGTCTATCCATGCGATTTGTGGCACTCTGGCATCATATTACGAATTCCATTATGCTCCCATGGACATTCGCTCATTTCAAATGACAGATAAATGCACTGTGCTGTGATGCAGGTGTTGCATGTGTTGATTTTATACTAATTGTATGTCATTTAGACACACTACAGTATGGACTTAATCTCAGTATTCTCACGTGTGATGAAAACATGGTATCAGTGAATGGAAACTAAGGTGGTTGATTAATTGTGTTTTCAAATTAGTTGACATCTTTCAGCCATGGCATTTTTGCAGCAACATAAAAAAAGTTACAGCAATTAAACAAACATACCGAATGAAATGTGTTCTCTCAGTCTTGACTGAGCAGCTGTTGAGCCTGCATTTGCATATAGTTGGTGTGCTGATTTCCTCTCCCACACATCAAAACATTGAGAGTACATTTAACAGCTAAAGTAGTCACGCAGGAGCTGCTGAAGGTAAAGGGCAACAGCAGATCCTTCACTGAGTGGCCGACTGCTTTTTATTATTTTATTTTTTTTACCCTCCAGTCTGCCTGTGTGTGTGTGTTAATCCAGAACACATCAATTAATTTTAACTGCAGCCCATTTTTCATATACGTTTAATGTTAACTGCACAGGCGAGAAGGACAGAGTACAGTCCGTCCTTGATTAAGGACAGAGTACAGTATGGATTTGTTTATGCTGATAATCACTTCTTAAAACGGCTGTTCGAGGATTAAGTCTTGCTTTTAAGGTTATGTTTAGAGTTAAGTCTGCATATGTGACAGCGTGAAAATATTGTCCAGTTACTGAAAGTTAGCACGCTTAGCATGACTAGCACTGGCTATGTGGTAGCCATTAGCTTGACAGCTAGTTCATCGACCATCCCACCAAGTAGTCATATTTTGACACATGGATAAATTTCACCGTGCCACTTTTGGTGTTCTTAAATGTATGTTTTAGGTTGTTGCCATGTCAAGCTTGCTAGCAATATTGCTAGCTTACTGCTACTTTACTGATCATGACATTTAGCTCTTTGAAGGAACAAAGAGCTTTGAGTGTGTTGCACCATGGAGTTTTATTTAACCTCCTCTCTAAACAAATGAGTCATGGTTTGCAAACAAATTTCTTTTGGCTAAACTGTGTTGAACTTATTGTCAAGTAAGTGACAAAGCTTAAAGCTGGCTAACTATTCATTAGCTCATCAGTTAGTAGTTCACCTATTAGGCCTGCAAGTGGTCACTATCACTGTTCTACAACTATATTTTTGACACACTGTTGAGTTTTGCTGCGCCACTTAGTGACTGTGCCTTAAATGTATGTTCATAAATGTGTTTAAGTTGTGGCGAGCAAGCTAATGTTGCTATCTTGCTTGTAGCTTCGGCTACTAGCAAGCAAATGGGTTTTACCACTTTCTATCTAGGGGTTCATGTCTGGGTTTTTGCTAGGCTCCTTCATTAGTGTTGGACCTCACTAATGCTCTTGTGGCCGAACAGGATATGTATATTGCAGCGAGTGTAATTGTCTACACCACCACCAAGTATGACGTATGATGCATTGTGTTTGGGTATGTGCTAAGCACAGATGGAGCCCTTGATAGAGGCCTGTGCAGCCGACCACTGCAGGACATATTATGGCAATTTCCAGCTTGAGGAGCCAGCGAGCATCAGAGCTGGCAGGGTTGCTGGATGAGCACGGCCCCACAGATCTGCCCGAGCGTGACACCAACTCCTGCACTGCTGGGATGCTGCCCAACTGCAGGAGGTGAGCAGAGGACAGTGGTGTTCATCCATTACATCTCCCGAGGTACTTGGTTTCATTCTGTTAAGCCAATATTTGACTACAGAAGACCTTTTCCAGACTTAACAACAAATTCAGTCGGGAAAAGAGAAAGGAGAGGTACTGCTGATTAAATTAACTCTTTGGTCAGAGTGTACTCAAACATATCCCACAGACAAATTTCCTTTATAAAAGAGATGTAAAAAGACAAATAAGTTTACAGTACTGTAAATCTAAGACATTTTAATACCTGTTACACTGTCATACTGGCCAAAGTGTAAGTATGGTAAGCTAAGTATGGTGGAAAACCAGTAGGGCCAATCCCTTAAATGATTAGGGATTTTTTTCATATTCCCAGCAGTACAATTATTTCTAATGATATAATTAATTATTTGAATGTGACCTTGACCTGTGTAAGTGGCAGGAAATGGCGAGATTAGACACACACACACACACACACACACCATTAAAAATGACTGATTCTTTTGAGTTTTTGCTCAAAATCGACCTGGCTTCTTAGCCACTCAAGCAAACAGTAGTGACAGTGTTTGCTGCAGGTCTGATGCCGCTTACTGAAACTCCACAAAATAGGATTGAACAGCCTCTTGCAGTCCACTGCCACTTTTACAGGTGTGTAATATCTCCCAACCGCCAGCAATCGCATACATACAAAACCATTTTATATAACTGCCAAGAGCAGAGACTTTTGTAAATGAATGAATGTGATACTTTTTATTACCTTCTAAAGCCTTTTTGTGTGTTGAAGGAACTAAATTTAAATCTTTTAAGACTCTGTGAGACCTGTACACATCCTGTTACAGTGAGTGTTGCTGCAGATTTTTAAATGTAATTTTCCAATGCTCTGACCACCACAAACTAAATTCTATTCACTTATCATTTGATCAGGGTGGAGTCAGAAATCTCAGAGACGGTACCTCCAAACCCGGGAAGATTAAAACCAAACAAAGGTAAGAAAGATGATATTTATGTTTTTTAGAATTAGGTTGGGCCTACTCATTAAACGGCCTGTTCTCACCAGAAAAACAGCCTTTTGGGTCGACTGCGAGAGCATCTTATTATAACCCTTATTTACACTTACTGTTATGCCGCGCCCTCTAGCGGCCATAGTTATTAGGAAGTCAGGTGACGTAGTACAAAGAGCAAGAAAGTCCATGCAAACCTTGATTATACTTGTGAGCGGACGCGGACAGCTGCAGACCTCACGGATTACGTTCCACACATGCGCAGTAGATCGGTTGTTGCCCTGGTAGCGCTAGTCGCTCACAAAAAATAGGCGGACCCTTGTGTACTCGCGCACGCGGGAAGTACAATCCTTGCCTTAGGAGGTGCATGGATGGGTGAAACAAACCCAGGACTTTCACACAGTTTGAGGCCCGAGCGGGGTTTGAAACCACATTAACATTGACTTATTTAAAGTTTTTAATTAAATATCAAATATCAATCTTTTTTCAAAAATCCAACCAAGTGGTTTTATTGCCTAAACCTAACTAAACTGTGACCGTTTCAGAACATTAAGTGTTTAAGGTCACGTGACTGAGTAATTAGCAATAGACCTATTCTGTTGTAATGCTCCCAATGTTAGAAATCATTCAGTGACGCGGGTATGCTAAATCCTTTATATGCTAAAGCTTTGAAATTATCTGGTTATCTGGCACATCTATTATTAAAATACCAACCTGCTGAAAATTTAAATCACATTAATGTCAGCTTGATTGGTTTTTGACGCTCTGTCATGAGAACTGGAGAAAAGGGTGAAATTGACAGAGAAAGGAATTCATGCATTTTCAGTTTTGTTTTGCCATTTTAGACTGCGATAAAATATAAACCCTGACCTTTAAAGCATGATAAAAGTCCTATGTAAATACTGATACATCTTTGCTGAGAAAATGGGTCTAAATGTACAGTAACTAAGTATATGCTTGTGTGTGTGTCATGTGGGGAGGGGGGGTATGTTTGAAATCGCATACCTGTATGAATGTGAGTGACAGGCTGTCGGCATATTGCTCCTACACTATCCCATCAATCCTCAGTGAGGTCAAACAGAGTCCAGAAACTCTCATCAGCAAAACAAATCACCGTTCCTCTTCTGCTCTTTGATGAAAGGCATCTCTACACTGAGAAATTGTGCAATTTCCAAAGCAGATGAAAAGAGGTGAATGCTGTGATTTAAGCAGCCGGAGGCCTGATCTCCATCTTCAGATTCAAATAAAGATCCTGGAGACCTGAGATAAGGGCAAGTACAGCAGCTCTGCCCAAACTTCAAACAACACTGACACTTTTAATTAATCTCATCTGCAACGAGATTGCTTATGGAAACTATAGAAATGGGGAGTATTTAAAAATTATTAACTGTTGGACTCTGGTGTCAACATCTTGTATCCATTTTCACTATATTTTGCTTCTTTAAAATTGTAATCAGTTTCAAAAACAGAGATGACTCTCTTTTAAACATTTCATAAATGAAAATTGGTCTTAAGATGACTCATACCTTTAACTCTGTAGGCCATAATGTGCTTTTTCATCTCATGCCAGACATTATTTTGTAAGAGCAGGTCTGATTTCTTCAAATAAAAGAGTTCACCACCATATAGTGTGATCTAATTAACTGCTAAGGACAGGCATCAGGCATCTGTTTCTCCAGAGGAAATGGCTCTAAAGAGACGTTTAAAAATGGCAGATGTTTATGGAAAAGAGCTTGTGCAGCAAAATGTGTTTTCTCTGAGGTTTGTCTGCTCTGTCAAACCTACCTGGGAGTCTGGGTTTGTGCTTTTTAAGTCAGACAGGAGGTGGTAAATAAGAATCGTTCCTGCCGAGGCGGTGCCTGAGAAGACAGGTTTTAACATTGTGCATCTTTTTGCAGCTGCTCGAGTCTATCCAGCACGGAGCGACGCAGCAGGCTGCAAACGCACCCCCGACCCCTGTTCCTTCGCCTGAGTATGAGATCAGCACACATCAGCGAGCAGCACTGCGGGAGTGTGTGGGTGGGTGTGCATAGATGTTTTGTGTGTTTGAGTGTGTGTTTAAGTGTCTGTCTGTTTGCAGCATTTCATAAAAAGACCCAGCTTGAATTTTTAAGAAGCTCAGCAGGTAAATGTTCGGGGGAAAAAAGAAGCAAGAAACACTTTAACTAGATGTTCCAAACCAGCCCGATTAGACATTCGTCACACGTACTGTCTTCTGTTCAACCTGCACCTCGACTCACACATCCATCGAACTTACAGCGACGCTGAGAGCTAATGCTTTCAAGAGTTTCTCCGTCAATTTGAACCACAGATCTAGCATGTTGCTAGGAGACAGACGTTGTCATTTCACCGACTGTTCTGTCAAAATCTTGCTCAGAGGTTTTCGGGGAATACCACCAGAGGTAGTAGAAGTTGACGAGGTGACGGCGCGGCACATTTTTTAGAGTTGCCCTCAAACTTTTATTTCACCTTGTCACCATTAAAACCCCAATGTCTTTCGCTGCCGCTGTGACAAGTTAATTACAGGCAAACCCAAACAAATGAGGCAGACTAGGCCTACATTAGCTACTTCACAAAGCAATCTCTCCCACACACACGCGTCTGTGTTTTCAGGAGGAAAACTAAGTTGTCAGGCGAAGAGAATCAGTAACAAGCCTGAGGAAACCACAGATAAGCCTCCCTCAGGGAACTTGTTTTGGATAAACTGCCTATTTTGGTGTCTTTGAATGCTTTCAGAAAACTTAATTTTATTTAAAGTCTTAATTATTGAGCAACTATTCACATGTATGTGTTTTACAACAGAACTGTGTGGAATACCATCCAAACGTAGTGTTTAGCCTTTATCACTGCACTCAGAGCAGTAAATACTAGAATAGCAAAGTTGATTAAAAAGGGTTTAAATATCTATTACACTGTTTACTAACATTTAGGGCACTTTCACACCTGTAGTTCGGTTCATTTGGTCCGAACCATGTTATAAAGATGACACACTGTTGCATTTTAGTTCTGGTCCGGTTCATGTTCACACTGCAGTTTTACAAACAAACCAAGAGAAGTAACCGTGACGTTACACAGACTTACAGGGAGCTCATTGATTGGACAGCTTTGTCAGATTGTCACCCTGCATCATCTGGACCCACGTGGGGAAACCAAACTCCAGGTGACTGACCAAAGCTTATGCAGCACTTTAATGATTCTGATCTGTATCGCAAAGAGCTCACAAAGTAAGAATTTATTTTAAGCATGTTTAGTAATGTTAGACCGCAGATCGACCGCGTTGTTTGTTGTGACAAAAAACGTAAAACGTGTACAGCAATAATTCAGGGCTTATTAGCCTACAGGTATACTGTGGTATCACTGTCACAAATGTTTTATGGACTTAATGAACTGACAGGGTAAAGGGAGTACTACAGGCCCCTCATATTTTAAAAGATTTTGACCTATTAATCAGGGAAAATATCTGTGCTGACAAGTAAACGTTACCAAATGATCTTCATAAACATAACCTATACATGGCTTACACAGATCAATTATAAGATAGCTGAACACATTTCAAACGAACCGCACCAGAGTTCGTTAAAAAGCGTACCAGCTCTTCAAGGAGGTCTCGGTACGCTTGTTTGGTTCGCTTTTGGTGCAAACCAGGGTCCGATAGCTGCATTCACACATACCCAAACGAACCGCAGCGAGGGGGAAAACTAACTGTAGTGCAATTCAACCAAACTAAATGAAGCAGGTGAGAAAGCACGCTTAAAACCTTATTAATACCTTTTCCGATTGATTGAGATAATACTGAATTTGGACCATCTAAAGAGGTGCAGGGTAACAGAGAGTAATCAAAATATGTTTTTTTCTTCTTGAGTTAGTTTAATGAATTGATACATAGTTAAATGCATTTAAATATGTGATTTAAAGGCAATAAATCACATGAATTCCACTAGAGTTACATGACAGCTACTGCCACACTGCTAATCTAGGCTAGTTAGCATTTAGCAGGACACTTTAAAATCTTTCATTTATTTATTTGGTATAATAAACTCAATTACTGTACTAGGACGGAGCATTAAAATGGATTTTTCAATCACAGGAAAAAGGTAAAAGTAGGTAAATTAGCTTTAGCTAAGGCTATCTCACCAGCTAGCCTTAACTAGCTGAAGTATAGTCACTACAGTTTGATTTTTAACCAATATATTGGGGGAACCAGACGACCACTACACAAATGCATGGGAAGGGTCAACTCCTCAGGTCAAGAGTTCATCTTAATAAGGACTCACAGAGGTTAAATGGCTGGGATTCCCTAAACATCAGTCACAACTGAAGAAGCATCTTTAAGTATCTTTAACCAGTCCAGCTGCCCTTGTTTTAATCTTCCTTAGATACCCGTGAAAGTCATTTTTAAATTAGGAATAACACACCACATTATAAACTCCCAAATGTTACATTATATAGTATAAAATGTCCCTGACCTTTTACCAAGAGGCACATGATTTTATTCAACAGCGAGTTTCAACTTCATGCATTAATTTCCTCCCTGGTATAAGTCATATTTAAATAGTGGATTACTTTCCTTTTGGACTGATGCTTTTCCCATTAGCTCCGATCGTGTCGAAACCCCACTACTGCTGCATAACAGCTACTTTCCATTTAATGCAATTAAGTTTTGAAAATGCCAATTAAACACAGGAATATGATTATGAATAACACGAAAAGGACTCTGGGAGGTTCAAGTACCACAAAGCTGTCGGTGCTGTTGCCAGGCAATAGAAGGCTGAAATATCACATGCAGACTTACTACCAAACAATAGTCACATTTTAAACTATAGACTTTAAAAATGTGCTGTGGCAGACAAAATAGCACGCAGTATCCTCTGTCAATGACAGGCTGTGTGTTCAGTAATCCATACTGTGCAAACAGTCTGGTTGCAATCATTAAAAGGGAAAGGAATCAGCACAGAGAGTAAACGATTAATTTGCTTACTTTTCGATCTGAGATCAGTCGCATGAAGAGGGTGTAAGCAGTCTTTATCTGAGCACACTAGACTAACACAACAGAAGATTAATATGGCGAGCATGTACAGCGGAAGCTCAATCTGAGGAGGGAAAAGGTGCGTTTAAGGGCTGTGAATATCAAATCACCTCCTAATTCAAATAGACTTTGGTTTATGGTGCAACAATTCGATGTAAAACTGATTCTGAACGCATCAAAAATTTTGATTTCAGTGCTTTTTCTTTCACATCTGTCATGAAGAAAGTAAAATTAAGTTACTTCCACTATCATTTATTAACATAACTGGTAGGTTATGTGTGAACAAGGCGGGATATCTTCCCACAGAGGAAATGTGTGCTGCTTTGACACTCGCTCGAGGGGCTCTCTGTTTGGCATCATCATCAACAACAACAGGTTGTTTTCCTCCAGCTCCTCACGGACACATGTAATGTGATTTCCAGCTCGTCTCCTTTTTCTCCTCTACTCTGAAAAATCCCAAATGTGTCAATTTGGACGGATGGAAAATCCAAAGAGACAGCTCAGTCTGAAAAAGAAAACAAGTAGACTCTGCTCTGCTCTCTAAATATCCAGTCTTCATCTCTGGGTGTATTAGATCTTCATAGGCAATACTGCAAGTAAATCACAAATCAATATCATCATAGATTTATCGTAATATTGGGCTTATATATGATTTTCACTGCCCTTGGTATTTTAAAAAATGTATTCAATAAGACATTCCTGTCAAGTTATTTAATCCATAATAACCTTCAAGTTTCTCAAACTTTTTACATCATGTAACACCAAATGCACTCTAATATAAAGGATTTTATGGATCATTTGGTTAAACTAGAAAATGACATACCTATTGACTATTCATTTATTTATATATCAGCCTTTATACAGCTCACTCTGGAGCCACAAAACACTTTCTTTACATATGCTGTAGGACTCCACAACACCTGGAAACACACTTTAATGTGTAAAATCGATGGAGTTCCCCTTTAAATCTCCTGGAATCAGGAGGTGATTTACTTAGCTAACTTAGAAATCGATCTAGCATCTAACTCCCTGTGAAACCACAACTTGCTTTTACGTATTTGTTTGTGTGTAGATTAAATAAAAAGATGAAGAAATGTGTCAATTTGTGAGCCTCAGACATGGTGGTAGGTTTATATTTGAATTTTGGAGAGCACCATGCTGGCAGTTTCTCCCTGCTTCTAGCCTTTATGCTAAGCTAATCGCGCCTCCTGGCTCCAGCTCCATAGTTAAAATACAAATACGACAATAATTAAATAAATAAGTGCATAAAAGAAAATGTCAAAATATTCCCTAATTACTTAGTTATTACTTGTTAAACTAATCAACAAGTAGAAAAACAGCTCAGGTGGATTAGAGTAGCTTTAATGAACAGATGATTTGTTTCAGAGAGAATCAAAAAAATAAGAATTAATCATTTTTCTACCCCTAATTATCAATGAGGCATCAATGACATTGCTCCAGACTGCACCATAATTATCAATCAATGGTGCTTCTTAGCAGTGAGTGGACTGCAGACATGTTAGAGCACACACTCATTGCTCGTCTCTCTGTCCTTGTAACTGCAGAAAGTCCCAGTTTCACTGTTTGTGGAGAAAGTGTTCCTTTTTTTTAATAATTCCATCTTTCAAGTAAGTTGAAATGCTTTTTTTTTTACTATAATCCAAAATCCTTTGAGTGCAAACCAATTAAGAATATTTAATCCCTCTATTTAAAGTGCAAATTGAAATCCCTAAAACACTGAAAACTTGTGGAAACAGCAGTATTAGTAGATAGCAGAAATCATTAAGTAACAGCTGTACTGTCCCCGGAAGGACAAAGGGAAGCTGCTTGTGTTGTAAAATACACATTAAAGGCACTTGAAATGCCTCAAACACACATTCTGTACAGGATCAATGAAGGGTAACTTTAATGACAAAAGCCTGTAAACTTAAGGAAAGTGCGCCGGAGTATTTTTCTGTGTCTGCTGTAAACTGCAGAGCCAAGAAGTGAGGTTGCCGGGTGCCGGGCCACCTGCTACTACACTTCTGAGTTTGACTAATGGCCGTTGTGTCTTCCATTTGCCGTTTTCACACCCTCTTTCTCTCTTCCTGCTCGTCTCTTTCAGTGAGACAGACAAGTAGCGAGACTGTGGGTATGTTTGACGCTCAGCCAAGGAGAGGAATATTTCACAGTGACTGATGTCAGCGTGGACACCTCCGGCTGGCGAAAAAACACAGATGGGTCGATACACTGATTGGCATGTTGCTGCAGAGTCACGGGTCAGGTCCTGCTCTGACAGACAGAGACAAATCCATCAGGACGGACCACATGCTGATCCTATAGGTGCTGGCTGTCAGCCTCATGCTAATTTACATTTCTACAGTGGTAACCTCACATTCACTGTACTGCCGCCTGCCCAGTGGGGATTGAATTTAAGACTGTGTCTGCTAAATGAATGTAATGTTGTATATTTGCTCTCGGTTTTCACATGAACAAACACACCAACACAGCCATAAAGCCTCTGCTCTTTCCCCAGAGGAAACTGAAGTGAAAACACCGGGGTGGTTG
The DNA here is from genome assembly GCA_029875015.1 of Lepomis gibbosus. Classification (NCBI taxonomy): domain Eukaryota; kingdom Metazoa; phylum Chordata; class Actinopteri; order Centrarchiformes; family Centrarchidae; genus Lepomis; species Lepomis gibbosus. Next base: position 17,461 of record JAPMOB010232097.1, read on the forward strand.
TGAAACAAGAACCAAGTCCTCGGTGACGTGTGGGGACTGTAAATCACCTTTAAGGTCTTTATAAAGAAACGAAATTTACAAGTCTCTCTGGATGAACCCTGGACTTCTAATTCCCACTTTAAGGACAGCTTTCAATAGTTTCTCTCACAACCATCCTCCAGCAAACGTCCCCTGATGCTGCCAAATAAATAAGCTATGATATTCCTATATGCCCCACCCTCGGCTGGCAAGCTCACAGTCTTTAGAGGCAGTGCAGCGTCGGTGCGTCTGACAGCTGAGCGGGACCCTGTGATGACGGTAACGACATGAGGGATGACAACAGAAGCGCCAACATCAAAGCCCTGCAGCACTGACTCGCACACATACACACAATACAGGGACATTTGCAGCAGATTACCGAAGCTGGTTAGTCATCAGTACTTACATGAGCTTGGTTACAAGTCAGAGCACATATACACACACAGTGCAGCTCTGAAATGACTCCTGCAGCTCATTTGTACATGAAAAAGAAAAAGCGAGCGCCTCTCAGCATCCTATCGACACTCACTTAAGATAATTGGCCCTGTTGGGGAGGATACAGATTGGAGAATGAATCTCATCTCGGAGCCTCTGTACGCCGAGTGGGCAGGAAAGGCAGATAAAGGGCTTTAGAAAGGTACAGTACCCGTGGTGGCAATTTGTCAGGATTAAAGCTGGATGGTGTCTTGCGTTTTTGTGTGTGTTTTAGCGTGGGGTTGTCACAGCACCAGGTGTTGTTCATTACCCCGAGGTTGTCAGGAAATCAGAGCACTGACCTGCGAGCACAGGAGGTCATCTGAGGATACGCTCTCGCTCTGTGCTCCTGCACAACCTCATGGGAAGATTTGACTGCGTTGTTTTCTTTACCAGTTTGTCTATTTTTGGTTATTTGATAATTCATTAATCAAAATTACAGAAAATGGTTAAATTTGTCCAACCAACTGTCTAAAATTTAAGAATATACGATCTTCAATGAAAAAAAGCAGCAAATCTTGAAATTTTTGCTTAATAGAAGACTGATAACTTTGATAATCAGTCAATAGATTATCTGAATCTAGTTCTTACAATTACATTTATCAAAACAAAATATTACTGAAAAAAAGGGAGATGTGTCGCTGTCATTTAGTCTTAAAGGATCAGTTGTAATTGCTGAAACAATTAATAGACAAATAGCAAATTATTCAACAATCATATTTATTATCTATTACAACAATTACCAAGCAAAATTATTCATCAAGCACAAAAAACAGCAAACATTTTCTGGTTCTAGTTCCTCACACGTGAGGACGTGCAGCTCGGTTTATTTGAATGTAAAGAGAGTTTTGGAAGGTTGGTCGGACAAAACAAGAAGAAATAACCAAAATATATGTAGATAAAATAATTGAGAATTTAAATTAATACTTGTTTGCAGTTGTACTTATTGTTAAATAAGTTAAATCATGACAAAATAATTTTTCACCATGCAGATATCTCTGGTTTTATTTAGTCATGTTTCGAGACCTTTGACGCTCTGACTTCTGCCGCCACCCCAAATTTGGCGTTTTGTTTGTGATGGTCAAAGCGTGTTCTTTCTTCAGACTTTAAATCATGTTACTGTATAAATCACAGACCTTTCAGAGATTCAAATGGGTATGAATCACCAAAATGGCGCAACCAGGCTGTGATAAGGTTGAGTGTACGGGTTGTTGTAAGCACACAACAGCAAACATTACAGGACCGCAGATCCTGAGTGGACTGAAAAAGACGTCAACAGAACAGAACAGTCACTTTCTGCTGCTTGGTTACAGCCCCCTTCGTCCAAACATAAAACGACTGATATGAACACAGTGTCGCAACAGACCGGAGGAAGCTCACGTCCAGGTCGAAAATTCAACAAAATGTTCTAATTGCAAGTTTCCGACAGTGTGAGGGACATTTTCTTATTGTTTTTCCTAGTTGTTTATACTTAAAAAGGAAGATTATTATGGATGTATTTTGCTGTGTTTAGTGTGAACAGGATTGTTAGCGGTAGTGGAGGGAAAGACAAAGCAAGACAAAGATGAAAGACCCAGAGAGCCTCTTGTGATTGTCTCTATATCCACATTAGCTGAGTGACGCCCTTTGACCTGTACAGACCTCACACACACAATCGCTGACAAACCTGTGATTACCTCTTTCAACACTACTCTCTCCTCTCTTTTGTAGCATCATCTCACTCTTTGAGCCTACTCGCGCACACACAAACACACACGTTGCCTGATACAAGCGCCCTGCAGCATAGAGAATGAGAAGGAGAAAAAAAAAGGAAATGTCAAACACAAAACGCGCAGACGCACATGCTGTACATACACAGACACACCTGACCTTCAACAGCTCCTCCTGAGGCCAAACATGTGAAAGGCTACCTGTGTTCAAGCAAAGATCCCTGAAGGGCCTTCTCCACATGCTTTCAAGCGACAATGAAATTGGTTCAGCCTCACAATACTACCTTCCTGAGCAGATTCTGCTGCTGAACACGGCTGATAAAAAGCCTGAGGAAAAAAAACAGAAAGCAATTGCTTCCCACAAAGCTCTCAGAGCTGCAGATGACAGTGGGAGCTGTTATTGTAGTGGTCAACAACATGTCGAACAATACGGGAACATCTACACCTGAGCACAGACGAAGGACACGCTGTCCTTCCGCCTGCAGAGGTAAGGAGACATGTTGATAATGCTCATATAATAGGTTTCCCTCGCTTTAAAGCGAGCACTTCCTCCTACACACTGTGACACAGAGTCATTCTGTCAGATACATTCATTACAGTAGCTGTCAGAGCCATGTCATTAAAGACTAAACAGAAATCACCACATCTGAGTCTTAAAGCCAGTGAGGAATTTGAGTTTGGGTCTGCAACGCGATCTAAAGCATCAAATTAGATAATTAACTAATCATTTAAGCATATTTGAGCGAAATCATTTAACATCATGTGGCTCTAGCTTCTCATATGAGTGGATTTGTTCCTTTTCTCTGTATTATATCTTCCTTTTTTGGACTGTTGGTCAGACAAAACAAGACAATTGAAGACGTGGCCTCAGATGGACGTCTTTTTACGATTTTCTATGTCTAATCTGTTGATTGATAAATAATTCAACAGGTTAATCAAAAGCTTTTGATGACTTTAGTCAAAGGAGACACCACTAAATCAAATCCTCAGCACAGCTCTATGGGGAAAGCCCGTAACGGCAAAGATGGCGGTTATCCTGTCCCTCCCGCTGGAAAGCCAATCGTCTGCTTTTAACAGCCAAAACGGGAAAAGTATTTCAGCCAATCGTGTGGTTCCACTGACGTAAGGGTCTGTGAAGTATAACCGGTCGTGAAAAACGCTTTTTATACCTTTAAACTTATTTTGGGGCAAAATTATCAAACTTTTTCCGTGACTTTATTAAATTTTACTGCTGATTCTTTTCATGTAGTTTTTACGTCCCAGTGACCAGTGAAAGTGCAGTTCTGCCCCCCCCCCCCCTCATTCAGATTGGAACCTGGTCTTGCTAGACCGAAATAGCTGGAGGTGTTGCCAAGATGGAGGCCGAGTGACTTGCTCAATGATATGCTCAACTTCAGCATGTTTCTTTGGATTATTGCTAGGCAACAATACTTAACACGCTAAACTTCAGCAAGTTGTGCTAAAATAAAACATTTTGCTGCACACATACACAATAACATACTAAATGTATGTGATAAATGCATATTAACCTACTAATGTTAATAAGCTACCAAGCTTCAAGCCTTCAAACTTGTGGATGTCTTCAATAAAAAGGTCAATGTACACAATAAGTGACGTTTTTAATAATTCACTAATTTCCCCTGTTCTAATGATCGTCACACTTCCATGAAGTACATATTAAGGCTTAAAAATGGTTATTTTTGATGGCGTGTTGGCTTGATTGACAGCTGTCTGTGTCTATCACCCTCAGTCCTCACACTGCAGACTGGAGTCTTGACTGAGGCCTACAGGCGACGTCACATGAACTGCATCAATATATTGTCTGCAGTCAGACACTGGCAGTTACAGTTTGCAGTGGAGGGACTAATCATTAAGTAGAAACTAGGTGTGTATTGTTTGAAAGAAGATGCATGTTTACATACTTGGCTTGAGGGGGCTTAAATAAATCATCTATCACTGACAGTGTTTTGGTTTCGCCGCATGTTTCCATCACATTTACAGATCACACTCTGCTCTCTGACAGCAGCACAGGCGTGGATGGACGCTGGTGAGCGACCGAGCTACAGTAACACCTGGTGTGGCATTTTGCACAGTAACCTAAATGTTAATGACTCTGTGGGCAAATTGACTGGATAACAAGCTCTGATGAGGCCTGCGGAGCTAATCAATGCCAGTGACATCCGATGAGATGGCCGTAAAGAACCAGACAAACACACAAAGACACAGTCAATGGGAGGCAACCAGGACCCATGAGCACAGTCAATGAAGAGCACAATGCAAACTCAGCAACTGCTAAGCAGCCTCCAGTATCATAAAAAAAGAAAACTTTTACAGGGTCAATGTCGAACGAAATACACTCCCCTGTGCTAGTACTGCTCAAATTGAAGCAGATGGGGAGAGGAGCTTCACAGCAGGAGCGTCAGTGTGCTTTGGAGGTCATAAATCAGCTGCTTGGAATCATGTGTCGTCAGTCAGGCTGCAGAGTCAGACTCCGGGCATGTTTCAATCAACAGGCCAACAGACAAGCTGACAGCACGAGACGCACAGCGCCCAAGGACTACGAGCAACTCGAGTGACATATGAGACACCAGAAAGAACGACATATATCAAGCTTTAAAAAAGGAGGAAAGACCGTGAAAGAGCTTCTGAAAAAGGAAACAAGGGATGCAAATCAACCCTTCAAGTCAGGGATATGGGTCACATGTCTCTAGATAATCATGGCAGATTTAAAACGCTCCCACACATACAGATCAGAACAGAGGCTTGTGAATATTCTCTTAGAGAGGAACCTTTATCTCCACGTCTCTCTCCCTCTCGAGCTTATCAGTACCCTCAAAAAGCCCTTTCCTCCCTCCATCTTAACTCTGCTACAACAACAGTCTCAAAGCAACTTGTATCATGTGGACACATCTGATCAAAGCCAGGGATAAAGGGAGATTTTACTTGCATTGCCATTAGATTTTCAAAAAAAAAAAATGATGAAGCAAGACAAAGTATTAGTGAAGCTGAAAGCTCGTTCTGGACCTTGGAAACCAGTTGACGAAACATTTTCCTCACAGAGTCAGTTTAGAAGCCAATATGCAGCTTTCTCTAGGCTCTATATTGGCTTTAAAGTTGAGACTGAAAATAAATTATTCACCATTTTTCCGGTATGGATGAAAAGTCAGAACTTTGAACAAAGCAAACTCCATCTGCTAAGGAAGATTGTGTGATATGATCGAAAGCCCCAGAATAAATAGTCCACTAAATGGACCTTGTGGTGATATTGTTTTGTCAATAATTCGTAATAATAATCAAAATTAGAGCCAACTGATATATACGAATAGCTAATATTTCTGGCTTATATAAGTGTATCACAGATACATCATAACTAGAGACTGCAGTACGGGAACACTAACAAGTGCATAGTTTTCCACCAAATGAGTAAAAGCTATAAAATGTCCTGTACAGTAAATATCTTGTTCAAAATGATTATATAACCAGATTTAAGGGAAATTTATCAATGACTATTGGCCAAGAGATCGTTATCAAATAAACCCTCAAAATAAAAAGGATGCAGTTGAGAAAAAACAATCTTACATTAAGTTCTACTTAGCAGCTGCTCTGGAGCTCTCGGTCATGTCACATGATGGAGTTTGTCCAGTTTTCAGTAACTAGCTAAAATGGACAAGAAATAGACCGATAATCCGACTGACTTTGTTTCACTGTTTTGTTTTTCCACAATGCTCATTTAAATACCCCGGTTTAACAGCTGTTTTTTTTTTTAAATTGACTTGCAACAACTTGTACAGCTGTGTCAATCTCAGCCACACTTGTCATCATCCTTCTGTCGCAATTTTTCTATGCATGTAGCTCGTCAGCTAGCTCACAGCTAGCTATCTGTGCAGTAAAATTTAATCCCTGTTCTTAATCCAGCCTACAAAACTCTGATTGGTGGAGTCATGCAAACAAAATAGCTGTCAATGGGCAAGAAAACCAACACCAGACCTACATGAGTCCCAATTTAAAGAAGCTAGCAAAGGTTTAAATGTCTGAACATCACCAGCATACTTTAAACAGCGAACTTGTGTTTACATCAGTCTATAATTGGTTAAAATTAACACTAATGTTTAACATTGGTGATCCGGCTTCCTCTGCATGGAGAGCTCACACACTCACACCATTTCCTGTGGGTGAACATATCCACACAGACACCAGAATTTAATTCCAACAAACACAAATCCACAAATCTGTCAATTATGAAGGCTGGAACCACATTTCTCTCTGCAGTCCTAGTTTGGGGTTTAGTTTGAGCTAATGGGCATAATTATACATGAAAAGCCAGTCTAGTCCGGTATTAAGTAAACACAGCCACGGGAGATGCAAACACTCAATTTGAGGCCAAGTGTGGACATCCGTTGATGCAATCCCATAAAATCCAGCCTCTGGGATTTCAAATATAGCAAGTGCACTGGCAGCCAAAAAGATGTGCTCAATTCCTCTCAGGGATCTGGAAACACCCGTCAATGTCACTTACAGATTCTGTGATTACCAAACCCGCAGCTCACAAAATGAAAACTCCACCAGCCCCCCCCGTTTTCTCTGTTCTCCACCCCGTGAATTTTTGGCAACAAATCTGAAAAATTGTTTATTTTCCAAGAAAAGTGTGGAGGGAAGCAAGGAGAGGGCTTGTTTGATCCGGCAGCCAGCTTGTGTTCTCACTCAGGCCACCTGAAGAGTGGACAGATTATCATCGACTGTCTGGGAGGACATCTGTCCCCAGCCCACTGAGGTCAGGCCTCTGGATGCAGATAAAGCTTTCCTTTTTATCTAACACCTTGCGGAGAAAACCAATCCCAAAAGCTGCAGTGTGGCGCAGCAGAACTGTCAGACTTAATGCTGCAAAGTGGTTAAATTAAAGCAGCAAGGGCACCTTAGAAAAGCATGTTTTTTTTTTAAATAATCAAATTGTTTTGGAAAGAATTGGGAATTGTGTGGATTTAATCCCAGAGGGGTTTTCAAACAGTTCATTTTCCGAAAAGCTATATTTCCATTTTAAGAAAAAAAGAATTTGGGCTTTAAAAAGTGAAATCATCTTGTTGTCTCCTTTAAACCTGAATCTGAATCTCAAAAGGTAACATCAATACCCAGAAATCCTGCAAGGTGACCTCAAGTAGAGGTTAACACGTTTGCCATCCCGTCAAAGCTGCGAGGCTTTTTAACCAAAAGGAAACCCCCAGGAAGCACTGAGGCAACATATCTGACGCTGGCAAGTCCAGCTTTCTGTGGACAGAGAAACTCACAACCATAATTCCAATCAGTCCTTTCCTGTCAGCGAGGATTCATAACACATGCCAGAATTTAATTTGGAAGGAATCCATGTTGACTGGGAATGAATGAGACACTCTCTGTGCAGCCTCATTTTGTGATTTAGGCTGATAAACTGGCTGTATTTTCATATAACACTCTCTGTTGCAGCATTAGACTTTGTACCACCAGATATTTTCTAGCATTAGTATCCAGTTTACATGTAGTATTAAAATGCATCGTGTATACTGTTACCTGATCACTTACAGCTGGTATTAAGGTAAAATTCACATATTTTTGAACCTTAAAAGTGTGGCCAATGTGATTAATGAGCTGTGCTATCTTTGGGAAATGCGACTCAAAACAACATATACTGTGGCAAGCTGTGCAAACCTTCTAAAAGGTTTCCAAATAAACTTAAATTTTACATAAATTATTTGAAGTCTAACCAAAAGTAAAAACATAAATTAGCCTCCTGCAATAGCTGTTTTAGCTAAGTGCAGATAGAGATACTTCCAGTTAACAAACAAGTTGCCTCTTTAACTGCACACCTCAGTTTCTTGACGTGTGAGGCTGTGGGTTTCTCGTCTTTGCCGTTTTCTTCCCTTTTTCTTCCCAGAAATATGCAAAATGGGTCATCAGAGCTGGTGAATTTGTCAGAAAACATCATAGGTCAAGGGAAGAGACAGGATAACCTAATCTTAAGGGAACGCAACGGTTACTTAAAAGATGGGAGACAGCCGGGTAACAAGCTACTTTACAATAGCCTTGATAACTAGGCTAATTTTACGCTGTACGGGAGTAATCAGAGTACAGCTTAAACCAGTAGTTGATAAAACAAGACATCTGAAGATGTCACCTTGGGCCCTGGGAACTTGTGATGGGCACGTGAAGAGGTCATCTGTAGCTTTTTAATGTGGAGCTCGAGAAAGCAGGAACAGGCAGAGCTCTGTGACCAATACATAGATATTCTGGGCTACTCTTTCTTCCTTATTGAGTGTTAGATCCATACCACTCTCATATCTGTGTTTGAAGTACAAAGCTTGAGCCGGGGGATGATTAGCTTAGCATGAAGCCTGGAAGCAAGGGGTAACAGTTGGGCTGGTTCTGTCTAAAGTTCAAAAATACACCAAACAACACATCTAAAGCCCCCAAAATAACATGTTGTATTTTGTTTGAATAATCCAAACAACTGAGCTAATTGCTCCATAATTGACCCTTCAATAAGCCACGCCCCCCTTAGTTACAGTTGCTAAGTCCGACAAACTGTTGGACCTGTTAGCATGACTCTGCCACAGTCACTTCACTCCCTGGAGAAATGTTGTCTAATTTTTTGGAAAAAACGATCTCAGAAAGAAGCAGACCCTTTTGAAGTTGCACTGTGCATTTGAATGTTGCACTCATGTGAAAAAAATAAAGACAGGAGCTAAAGCCTACCAATTACAGAGTAAAAGTGAGCCATCGTATTATGACTATTGAGAAAGAGGACAATGGTATTAAGGATTAACACTGTTCTTGTACAGCTGGGCAGGTCTCTGTTCACCATTACAATCATTAAAAGGAAAACAACAGGGCTATTTAACGTTAAATGCAGTAGTAAGTTAGCTAGCATGAGCTAACTAGCATCACATTAGGAACAATCCACAGCCTGTATTTGTTTTAGGTTTTGGAGCGGTAAAACATCGTCCTTTAAACCTCTCTGGGTACCGACTAACTATTACAAGGGCCTCAGGAACAGCTTTGACCATATCTTGGAAAAATACAGCCAAAATAAGCTTATTTCGCATTAGAGTCAATGGATCGCAGCCATGAGAGTGTTGGACCTCAGTTAGAGCAAGTCCTATACTGCACTGCGACTTAACGCTTAGACATAAAATGGTCTCTATCAATCATCTTCTTTCCTTAGCAAGAAAACAAATAAATGTATTCCAAAATGCTAAGCTATTACTTTGTCCTCATCCAGACACAGTTCACATATTAACACCAGGCGTAAACGAGGTATAAATGTCATTTTATCCAAGCAAGACGTCTCATTTGGCACAAAACAAACCCTCGATTGTCGGAGAATTCAGGAACATCTTTTGCAGTGTGCATGAAAAGCAACCTGAGGCAAAGTGTTGAATGTAAATCTTGCCCACTGAGGGAGCAGCTAGCTTGACAAAGATACCAATATGAACACCTGTGGGTCCTCCTGTTGCCATAACCACCAGCAACAGCAGCAGCAGCCGCAGAGTCACTGTAGCGATATCGCACCGGCAGGGGAATCGGCGCTTCCTAAACAAATTAGCCCAGAGAAAACTGCTGAGGCCCGAACCCTTTAATTACATCAACCTGAAACCAAATTATAGGCCGTCTCTGCTGAGCGTAATAACTAATGCACATCAAACAAGCCTCACTCTCCGCCTTCCTCTCCTCCTCTTTTTACTCCTGTCCAGCTCCATCATCAGTTTGGAACATTTATATCGGGGTATTTACTCCCAGGAGAGACGGAGAGAAATGTCAAGACAAGGGAGACGCGGCTTATCCTCCCTCCCTGGCCTTTTCGCTTCTCGTTCTATCACTCCCTCCATTCTTTTTGCTCCCCGCTCCCTTTCCTCATTCATTCCCCGCCGCTCTGTCTCTTTCTCTTTTTATCCTGTCATCTACATTGTGAGGAGCGTCTGCAGTTCCTCTGAGCCTCGGCTGTGTAAGCAGAGCAGGCGAGATGAGAAGCAGAGGTGCTGTACTCAGAATAGCGAAGCGCAAAAGCTGGATGTGATTTAAAATTTTGCCACCGGTGCAGCAAAATGAGATGTCTCCTTATAAAAAGGATTGTGCACTTTAAAAACTACTTGTTGGCATTGATGTAAAGAAAATAAAGGTGTTTTTAATTCAAGTGAGCGCTCTTACAAAGCATGTTTTAGACGGAGGAATAAACATTTCTGCTACACAAATTCTTGTATTTTTTCAGACTTTTCTCAAATCTTTTCTTTTTTATAATGAATAGTTTTACCCCTGAAACTACTAAGACATTAAAGGGAACATCCCCCTGGGAAAATTTCCAAAGGCACAGGAACCATTTCAGGAACTTTATCTGGAACCAGGGACTAAATTTTGGTCTTGTCTACACATCCATGGATATTTTTGAAAAGCAATACTAAGACTAAGACCAAGTGCCAAACAAATATCTGCTCCGGGTACAGTACTTTCTGATGGCCCAGGAACTATTGGCTCGAATATGAAACTCGCATGTGCTAAAACTTGGGTACAGCTTCATTTACACAGTAAGTAGCTGTGAGTGAGGGACTAGCATTAATATTAGAACAAATGTCGGACATTTCTTTTAATTGTTATGAATGGTATGAAAGTTATGTTGTTGGCTTGATGGCTAGTTTAAAAGAGAAAAAGAGAAAGAGTGCTGGTGGCTGAAATGGTAAGATAAACAAATGTTTCTCTCTGTAGACCATTTTGGAGACATGCATAAGTTTACTTTTAACTCCGTATGTGTCCCTTTCGTTCATTCAAACAGGAAATTTTGTAATCTGACATCAGTCTGCCACATGTGGTGGAAATGCAAACAAGAATATGCAAAGGGGAGTTCGTTTTTAGTTTAGTTCCTAAGTTTAGCACATGCGGCAAAAATATCTAATAGATGTTTGTTGATTAAAAGGTTGAAAGGCCAAGATTAGATGAAAGACGATAGAGAGACTGCTACAGTCATTGTAAATGTAAGATCTTAGGTTTTTGGACTGGTGGCTGGACAAAAGTAGAATTTAAAGATGTTACATTGGACATTAGGCTTTTTATAGAATAATTGATAGCTCAAAAAAAGTAACACATTGTTTGATGATCACTGGCAAACCCCAGTGTTTTCACAAATTACATTCAGGTGATTTATCCCACAATGAATATACAATATGAAACAGTTTTCAGGAATATTTGCCACAACATAACCCTCTAAGCTCTTATCAATACATTATAAAAACATTTCGGTTTGACTCCACATCCTCCCGCTTATGTTTTTGGATGGAAAGACGAGTGCAGCAGCCTTGTGAAGGCAAGTCGTATTGGTTATCTTCAAACCCTTACAGCGTCATCCAGCCACTAAGGCAATTAATTACTGAATTATACCATGCTGGTGCACAATGAATGCAATAGGCCCTTGGGGCTTTTTTCTCATTACCAGGTACACACTGTCCTACACAGACGAAGCAGGGGAGGCTTTTAATAACATTTAGTATTCAGATTAAACTGTTGTATGCAGCCAAAGCTCCGGCTTCCAGGGTTTCAGCTCCAAAGTAGGATCAATTTACAATCCAATTAATTCAAATTGTGTGGAAACATGCTCACAAGGAGGAAAACAATCGGCTGTCCTATTAAAGCAAAGACAAACGAGGGTTTGGAGCAGAAAAGGGGGGGGACACCTGATGTGTTTGACATGCCTCCTTTGATGATTCAGTACACTACCAATCCAACAACAAAGGAGCCTGTTGCAGGAATTCAAATCCTCCCCTACTTAAATGCATTGCAGCGGGTATTTATTGTACTTAAAAAGCCCCTGAGAGCCTGCCACTGGGTTTCATTCGGTTTTGACGAGCTCTTCAAATAACATGTCCAGTGTTTCTATGATCAAAATGATTTGTTACAGCTCACTAAACGTTGCTGCTGCACAGTCATTCGTAAAGTTCCTTTAAAAATCACAAAATTGGAAAGCTGCTCTTTAAATGTGATATTAATGCTGTCATCCTGTCTTTCTACTGTTGCACAACACGGTAACAACAACTAACAACAAACACCATCATTGTCTTTAGGATGTGTTCGGTCCACCTACAGAGGTGGAATTTAAATGTAATATACTTATAAAAATAATATTTTTTGACTGTTTTGTCTAAGTTGAAAAGTGTCAGACCATTTCAGGCAAGTTAAATAAACTATGCTTATCTGCATATTTGTGAAAAATATAGAAGTTTAAAGAAAAAAAATATATGTACATATATAAAAAAAAAGTAACCTTTATTACCACGTTTAAAATCTGTCTTTAATTTTCAACAGACTGTTTCAGATAAAGTTAAATAAACTGAGATTATTAACTACTATCCCTGCTTCTCTCAGCTATACTCCTGACCTGTGTGTGTGTGTGTCTTTCAGTATGTGTGTAAAAGTGTGTGTGTGTCTGTGTCTGTGTGTGTGTGTGTGTGTCAAAGGGGTCGGTTCCCACTGCGCCACATGTGACCATCAACCTCCCCGCAGGCAAGGTGCTGGATGAAGCCTCACCGGCTGCCATGGAGACACGGAGACGGCTAATGTAGCAGAAGGGAAAGCTGGCTGGCCCAGTTTGTCATTCTGTTTGTGTGCTGATTCAGACTTAAAAACAGGTACAGCAAAAAGAAAGAGGGGGGAGGGGCAAAGTCAGTGAAGCCGTAAAGACACATTAGAAGCCCAGAGGAGGATTTGCGATGGATGAAGTAAATGGGATGCTGCTGAAGACTCCCTGGTGGCCAGGATGATATGAGGAGTTGGTTTTTTTTAAAGTAAGTTATCTTCTGAGGAGCATGTGTGAAATTTACAGAGATATTTCCTTTTTTTAAAATTCTCCTGTGTCATACGTGACAGACGGGTCTATCGGTATCAAAGGCAATCACGCACATGTGACATTTAATTTCGACATCCCGTCTCCGCACTGTATCTTCCCTGGATGAAAATGAAAGAAATATGAAAATTATTCATTTCAACACCCTGTTCCCCCTCCATCGCCAGCACCCGTGACTTGTTTTACGTCCAACAACGATCCGTGGAACTGCTGCCAAGCATATAAATCTGGCTACGACGACAGGCTCATTGGCAGCGCTGAACAGAGTGAGCAGCGGTAAAATCCAAAGGCAGTACGTCTTTATTATACAGCGCGCTGCAAATGGATGGAGCGACAAAGGGGCACACAGAGAACGGATTCGAAGCGGCAAGTGGTGGAAGGACCGGAAAGGAAAGGAAAAGGTGGCATGTTGTCCATCTGGCACTGAAACTATCACCTGTCACACACTCAAGTCAGTCAATCACACATGGGGGAGTTTGAAGTAGATCAAAACATGAAGCACTTATAGCACAACCTGCAGTGTTAAGACATGTTCTATGAGGGGAAAGAAGTTTATGTTGCTTAAAACTAAATAAATACTTGGATACATAGGGTTGTAGACGACATTAGATAAGCCGGCAATACTGTTGAGGCACCCTACTTGTAAACCTACATATAACACTGACAGGATTTTACTTTTTAACCAACTTTTTAATCATTCAGTGTCCAGTAGCTTTCGTTTCAGCGTACCGTTTACTGACCTTGCCTTAGCTTGCTCCTTACCGAACTTGTTTGCCCATTACTGATTGATCATCTGTGTATTTATCCTGTGCTGTGGCAAGTAGGGATGTCCAGATCCGATCACAAGATCGGAAATCGGGCCCGATCACGTTGTTTCAGACTCGTAATCGATCGTTGCCTCCTGATCAGGACTCGGATATAAATGTATATATATTTATATATAGATGTGCTTTGCAAACACTGTGGCACTTTTATTTTTGTATTTGTTTACATGCCTGCCGGGTATTTTAAGTTGAGGTGCTATTTGTTTTTATCTTAGACTTTTTTTATATTTACTGTTGCACTAAAGTCCAAAAGTGAAGTTATTTATTACTTGATTGTTCAAGCTACCTCACAGAAGTGCTCTGTTTGTTAACAGAGTTATTGAATGTTAAAATAAAGTGAATTAAATAAAAAATAAGGAACATCCTGGGTCTGTTTTTTCGCTCTTCTTTATTCTTTTTTTAAGTATTATAGAAGTATCAGATCGGGACTCTGTATCGGTAGATACTCAAAATCAAATGACTCAGACTCGGACTCGAGGGCAAAAAAACCTGATCAGGACATCCCTAGTGGCAAGTAAAGACTTGTTTCTGAGTCCTACTTTTGGGTCCTCTGGCATCGCTTACTCCAGTGGAAACAAAATAAAAATTCAGGGGCTCATTAAAGTCATTTCAACATTCATCCTCTGGGAAGCATGAATGAATTCAATCCAGCCATAGTTGTTGCGATATTCATCTCTGGACCAAAGTGTTGGACTGACAGACATAGTGCCGCGCCTCCAGCATGGTTAAAAATCAAATAAACTCCCCTGCTGCTCATCTGCCTTTGAGCCTCATGCTGTCTTTCTTTTATCTGCCCTCCTTTCCTTGATCACTCATCTCGCTTCTCTGCTGCATCTCTCCCTCCTCAGTGGAGCTCATCGCCAAGGTTCCATCACCCCACGTCCCCTTTAGGGGATGCGTCCTTGCGTACCAGAGGAAAAAGTAGGAGGAAAAAAAACAAACAATCTCAATCACGGCAGGCATGTGTTGTGACTCCTTTACCCTACAGACACAACACAGCATGAAGCCTTTTTCCACAGAATGTCCCCAAACAAGCTCTGCCAGGTTCAAAAGGCGAGGTCACCCTGGGAAAAAAATACATTTTACAAAGACCTTCCCCTCCCGGGATAACAACCATATTAACAACTGTCCTCCTGGGCCCCAGCACGCCAGAATCTGACAAAGAAAACTATGAAAAATTAAAATAAAAAACACACCCTCTGCACCCCGTCGGACTGCAGCTCAACCAAGCCACCACTGCAGGCCAATTTTTACGAGGTGAAATAGCTTTCAAATTCAATCCCCAAGCCAAATCTCAGAGTAAAATTAGATGCCCATGGCTAGGAAGCGCGGGGAGAGCAGGGAGATATCTGCTTATCTGGCCGGCAAAAACAGGACAGAGGATGTAAACATGAAAAAAAGAATAACAAAAAAGCAGTGGATTTATCTTTCATAGCCTCTGTACAATCATCGAGTCACCATATGCTGCTGCTGTTGATCATTTTCTCATGATGCTTTCATGAAGAGTGGTTTGTGTCATGTCACAGATTGTGTCATGTCCCTGTACTAAATAATGAAGGCACGCGAGAGCCGACGAGGCAGACAGCCCCAGATGTTGAAATAAAAGAAAAGTGGGTCAGGTGTCTAGCTGATGCCTTACACACATGAGCAGACGGCGCTGAGTGTTTAGCACCAGGAAACGGCACTCAAAGAATGGATGGTTATCATTTGTCAGGCTTTAATCTATATGCAAGCCGGTCACATGACAGTTGTCAGTTCCACCTGAGGCAGCGGCGCGTAAATCCAGAGCATGAGGAATCTGATGGGTGTAGTTCATAGTCAGTTTCATTAAAAGGTGAAGGGGTCAGGTGATGAGGTGTGTCACCTGTGCTGTAAATGACTCCCAGGGGTCTCCCATAGCTCTGTCAAATACATCATTGACTTTGTGCTGGGAGGGGTTTGTAGTGTGAACCTTCACAGCTCAATGATGATACACAAGCTCATCCATCTAAAATACAGCACATCCATCACCCTCCATATCTGCCTCAGATGTGTACCCCCCCCCCATGTCCAGGGTCCCATTGGCATCTGATCAAAAGTGACACACAAACCTCAACAACCGCTCCTGCAGCCAGCCAACATTGGATCATCATGCATATCCCGCTGTTTACGATGTGCTTCGTCCGCTCCTGTCATAAAACGACCATAAACAAACAATCCAGCTCGTCAATCATATCTGGATCATTTGACGAATCACGGCGCCACGCCCTTGTAAGATTAAAGCTCCTTTATCCCAGGTAATAACAACAATATGACCGCAAAGTTAAAAGACCTTCTTCTGGTCTTTGCTCGCTCATAAAACCCACCTACACAAACATTTATTAAACGCCTCTAACAGGACTCATACCACATTTCAATGGCTACATGATCACTATTTTATAAGTCTGATAAGTAAGACTGTCAATTATTTGTGGATGATCCAGTATTACCCTACAAGGCTAATTCCTTTGCGCCTAAGCTATGTTCACACAACCAAATAACAAAAAAAGGTTTGTTTGCATTTTGCTGCATGTTTCCAGTGAGATGATCAGACGCCAAGCGACTGAGTCTGATAAGTCTGCGCGTAACAAGGTGAGACTTGACAACACTGGAAAGTTTTCAAGAAGACAATGCGACACAGTGAGACGTTTTGTATTCTCTACACCATTTTTACACACCTCGAGGCAATAGAATTTTTTTATAAAAACCATTGTGAATTATTTTTAGGCAAGTAGCCTGCATTAGCCCATTAAAACGTGATGTCAGTCACCAGTTTTAACTTAAAAGCAAAATTAAACTCCAAGTCGACTGTTAATCCACTTACTGTAATATTAATTGCTATAAATAACTTTTCTACATTGATCCCTCTGCATTTTGAAATCAGGGATGCTCTGACAATAAATCAAAGCTCATTCTGACCTCTCTGTCACTGGGGTCAGTGGTTCTTCAGTTGTGCAGGAGTAGTATAAAAACACTATAAAAACTCAGAGTACTAGATTATCTGGATATAGATAAGGAATACTCAGGGTGCTGCAGCAATAAACACACTATAAAGAAACTACCTGCCTTCAAGTTCAAGGTCTTTTATTTAATTGAGCACTCATGCAATGATGCTAGCGCCTTTATGTGTTTTTTCATAATTACACATCCAACTATTTGTATTTATGTTCTAATGCCCCAAGGACACAAATCGGACAATAAGAAGCCTTTTTTTTGTTGGAGATATTTTGACTTGTCTCACCAGGAAAACGACAGGTAGAACTAATAACATTAATTACGGCGGCATTTAATTTAGTATGTTGTTCGGTTCAGGGCGTTGAGCTCGAAGACTGGCATGACTTACTGATACACTTCAGTGGAAACACGGCAATTATGTTTAGCAGACATTGAAGCAAAAATGTCATTCTCTGGTTTCAAATTCTTAAACGTGAGGATTTGCTGGTTTTCCTTGTCACACATGAAGGCAACTAAAATATCTGTGGATTTCGGACTTTTGGTTGGAACAAACAAGGAATCAAGACACTTGGTGCTCTGGGAAATACTGGCTTTTTTTTACCTTTTCTTGACATTTCATCAATTTATCCAGAAAATAATTTTAAGATTAAATAATTGTGAAAGAAAAATAAGTTGCAGCCCTAGTATATTGACAAAAAAAGTTGAATTGCCAAAAGTTTTAATAACTGATTAATCAAATCAAGCACAAATGCCAAATATTTATGTGAGGATTTGTTTTCCCTGTAAAAAATTAAATATATTTGGGTTTTGGACTGTTTGTCGGACAAAACAAGCAATTTGAAGAAGCCACAAAAATTAGTTTTTCACAATTTTGGGACATTTTCTAGACAAACCAATAAATCAATCTATTCAAAAATGATGCACAGATTAATCAGTAACAATTGTTATTTTCGGCCCATGCTATTAGTTACACCTAGTCGTAAGTCAAGTATCTGCAAAAACAATCCCTTTTGTCCACACACCACCACAACAAGTGGAATTATATATTATTTGCATGTGAATCACAACACAAACTACATCTGCTGTCATGACAGAAGTCTCAAAAAAATCTACCTGTGCATCCAGTATGGCTACTGAAGGGTGCACTACGCCTCGTGACATTACTCTAAATTGGACCCAAGAATGGCGGCTAGTTGAGCTGCCAAGTTGGCTGTAAAGACACACTAACCAACAGCATTTTAACAGACCTGGCTGGTTGTAACTTCCCACATTAAAACATAAACTGATAAGTAAAGGCTGTAAGTGTAAACTGCAGTATCCACAGATTATTCAGCCCATATTCTGTCAGTGTCATGTATGGAGGGGTGAACCCCCCTCTGCAGATCTCATCAACTTAATGGATTGTGAAAGCAAGGTAAATAATTTTCCTCTGACAACAGAGGATGCATTAGCCTTCACTATTCGTCACCGTTTACAATCCATCCTGCAAACGGAAATAACGGCATCTATCATTGGAGGAGACACCCACAAAACAAAGGGAACACCGGGGAGACGATGATTGATTCAAATTGGATCGTTTTCAGGAATCACAGGCAGGAAAAGGAAGAAGCGGAGCCAGATGCCAAAGGTTCACGGCTTTACTCCAAAACAGCATTAAATACTGTCATTAAGGATAGATGCACAAGTAAGCGAGTGTATCAATACGCCTGTATGCGCGCTCACAAGCCTCATTTTAGATAATGTGGCTAAACAAATCGAGTGTCAGGATGCAGGAAAGAGAAACACGGCAGTATCAGCTCGGCAGAAAGCTGCAGACCATCAAAACCTTGATATCAGGAAACTAACATAATGATCACCGCATTAAATAACGCCTCTACTGGTGTGCGCAATTCTCTGAATGCATCTCAATTTGTGGGATAACCTTGGAGGTCTAACACTGCGAGTTACTTCTGTCATCTTCCCTCAATTGCCACTTTAAACCTCATCCTCTTCTCTTCTCATCTCTCCCTCTTCTCTCCTGTTTCCTTTTTATGGCAAATTTAATTTACCCAAGCATTGCAGGCCTCTGTATTTGAGTCTGCCTATTCAGGCTGTGATTCAGCTGAGGAGGGGGGGGGGGGGGGGGGGGGGGGGGGGGGGGGGGGGGGGGGGGGGGGGGGGGGGGGGGGGGGGGGGGGGGGGGG
>JAPMOB010232098.1:9328-19366 GCA_029875015.1 Lepomis gibbosus
GAAAAACATTGTCACATTACTGTATTTCAACACATTTTATAGAGCTTTTAAGTATTTAATATATCTAAATATGGTGTAAAGTGTTACTGAAACACATCTCTGCTCCCGTTACAGGTCTCTCTGCTGGTTGTGGTCGAGATTGGTGTTTTTCCACTCATCTGTGGCTGGTGGCTTGACATCTGCTCTTTAGTAAGAGTCTTGCTCTCCGTCTTGTTCTGACCAGCAATATGTTTGTTTTATTATGTTAAACGATCCCGATCTCGTTTTTGAAAGCCCTCCTTGCAATTGTCTGCATTTTTTATTTAACTTTAATTGTTAGCTTGGTAACAGGAAGGTTCATTTTATTTCTCACCCTCTGTTGTAGTTACAGATACAGTACCATATTTTATAGTGGTAAACAGTATCTATGTTTTCTACCGGCCTCAAAGCTTTTCTCCAATTTGCGAGAAAACGAGAGTGGTGTTCTGTACCCTGTAGAGCCGAAGCAGATGCTGTTGATCACACAGTTCATGTATTTAGAAAACAAACTGGCTTGGACGATTGGAGAGAGTCACATATGCCTCTGTGTTGTGGCTCTCGCTCTCCTTTTCTGCAAGTCTCTATGCGTCAGCAAGTTCTCACTCCTTGATGCTAACTGGCACAGTAACAAGAAAACCAAGTCCCTCTCCACCTCCAGTGGCCACTAAAGCCTTCTCACCTATGCTAGTCATTGTACGCCAGTGGATATGTTTTCCTGAGCCTGTCGCTGAACAGGTGGCGCAGCTTAAACAGCCGAAAGAAACCATGTTCCTCTGGCTCTGCAGCTGTTCTAATTGGCCTGAAAATTGACTCTGCCGAAGAAGCTATCTTTATCATTTCCGTTTGTCCCACAAATCAGATTGAGCTTCTGAAGATGAAGCTTGTTTGGTCTCTGCAAAAATGCTGTTTTATAAGTTGTAACACATGTAAAATGTAGAATCTAAAATATACATCCTATTTAAAGGTAAATAAAAAAAGAGAGAAACAACAGCTCTTACATACGTCATTTAGCCAACTGTGCTGATCAATTTAGGCAACAACACTGAATTTGAGTGAATCTAAACGCTATCTTTGTATAACATTTTACTTTCCTCATGCTGTAGGAAATGTTTGACGCTTCCCTGAAAGACAGAGAGTTGAGTTTTAAATCAGCCCCTGGCACTACCATGTTCCTGCACTGGCTTGTGGGAATGGTCTACGTCTTCTACTTTGCTTCTTTCATCCTCCTCCTGAGAGAGGTAAGACCCTGACGCCACACAACAGTAACATTTACTTATTTATGAAGGTTCTTTCCTGAGATAGTTTACTGTAGTTTTTTTCTTATGATTTACAAATGATACAAAAATCTAAATGAAATGTACTCTAACTTTTGTTGTTATTTGTTCATCAGGTGCTGAGGCCAGGAGTGCTGTGGTTTCTTAGAAACCTCAATGACCCAGATTTTAACCCAGTGCAGGAGATGATTCACCTGCCCATCTACAGACACCTGCGGCGGTTCATCTTGTCTGTGGTGGTGTTCGGCTCCATCGTTTTGCTCATGCTGTGGCTGCCCATCAGGCTAATCAAACTACTGCTGCCCACCTTTCTCCCATACAACGTCATGCTCTACAGGTAGCCCGCAGCCGTAACAAAATTCTGGTCATTTAGCAATAAACTGTGTCTGAAATATGTTTTTGAAAATACTTCCTGTTCAGCCCAGACAGCCACAACGTCTTGTTGCAGTACATCTTGAACAAGAGAGCAAATACCAACATGAAAAAAAGAGTTTCAGTGGCTAACTAATTTGGCTTTATGGTGCAACAAACTCAACATTAAAAAGATATAAAAAGATGATTTTGCAGCCCGACATTGCCATATCAATTCGCATACGCAATTGGCGTTCCTCTGTATAGTCATAAAATTAGACCCGACCCGAATTAGATAAACGGCTGTGATTGGCCAAACTGGAAATCTTGTCTGAAAGAGAAGGAGAACAGACACATCTGCCAGAGCAAATAAAATGCGAGCTTGCGGATTTGTCTGGTTTCCAGGCTACTCATTTTGTCAAATGAACTGAGAATAGAGGTCTTAAGCACAAGAACAGTTCTCTGTGACCATGTAGTTCATGCCCGGGCACACACTGTTTAAATGACTTATTCTGACCCTGTCCACCTCTTTCCCCTCAGTGATGCCCCGGTGAGCGAGCTGTCTCTGGAGCTGTTATTACTTCAGGTTGTGCTGCCGGCTCTGTTGGAGCAGGGACACACTCGCCAGTGGCTCAAAGGCCTGGTCAGGGCCTGGACAGTCAGTGCTGGATATTTACTGTAAGTGAACAAGTTTTAATACATTTTTGTATTCATGTCTTCACAACACATATTTTCTTACGAACCCCCTGATTTTACTCAGATTTGCTGTCTATAACCGAACACTTCTTCACCTCCACAGAGATCTCCACTCCTACCTCCTCGGGGAGCAGGAGGACAATGATGCCAACCAACCTGTGAACAACAACAACAACCCTCCTCCTGGTCACCATAATAACAATAACAACCCTGCACCAGCTGTTGGCGAGGGGTTACACGCAGCCCATCAGGCCATCCTGCAGCAAGGGGGACCAGTGGGATTCCAGCCTTACCACAGACCCCTTCGTTTTCCTTTCCGGGTGAGGAAGACCCAACAGTCACCACTGCAGTTTCTGGAGGAGTCTCCAGGGAGTTATATAATGTGTTACTGTTATATTAGTTTTTGCACTTACTTCATTTCCTGTTACATGATTTTTTTTGGTTCCAGCTGACATGTGGACTTCTACAGTGTTTTCTGAAAACATTATTAGCATTATTAGTGTTATTTAAAGCAAAACCACACAGTTGCAAAATGTATTTAAGTCAGGTCAGGTTTTAGTCAGACAGTGAATAAAGGTATAATTTGCATCATAGTCTTTCAATGCAAATGCAAATTCAGTTACACATTTCACAAGTCACTCTCAATTGATAACACACAAAACTAAGTTAGCTCTAGTTTAAATATATGGACCCTTTTTTTCTCTTTAAAAAAGAAAATACATACTATGGCCACCTAGTATTTGTGGTTTTGCACACAAAATTAGATATGTGCCAACGCTGTGGGTACCACTTACTGTACATCTAAGGCCGTACAACGCCCAGTTATTACACTCCTCATTCATGTTGGAGGCCTCAATCTGCATGTGCACTGTTATAATTGTCCTACATGTTCAAATGGTAGTTTATAGAGAACGGAGAATCCAAGTCACATGTCAAAGCTACTACAGTCACTTATATTCTAAAATGTGTCGTCTTTTCTCCAGATTGTGTTGCTCATAGCATTCATGTGCGTCACTCTGCTGGTGGCCAGTCTGGTGTGCCTAACCCTACCAGGTGAGATGCGGTGGCATAAAGCACAAGTAGCAATTTTCTACTATGTAGACCCACACCCAAACCATAATTAAAGGGTGTATTTATACATATATAC
Source organism: Lepomis gibbosus (assembly GCA_029875015.1). Classification (NCBI taxonomy): domain Eukaryota; kingdom Metazoa; phylum Chordata; class Actinopteri; order Centrarchiformes; family Centrarchidae; genus Lepomis; species Lepomis gibbosus. The sequence continues at coordinate 12,815 of JAPMOB010232098.1, forward strand.
ATGCCTCTGCTGTTTAAGTGCGTCTTTTTAAAGTTCATGCTCAAATTGTAATTCACTGTAAAGTTGGACATGGTTGAAAAGTGGTCATGTTTGTTTTGTCACATGTGTTTCAGTGTTCACCGGGCGATGGTTGATGTCCTTTTGGACAGGAACCTCCAAAATCCACGAGCTGTACACAGCAGCCTGCGGCCTCTATGTCTGCTGGCTGTCTATCCGCGGAGTCACTGTGCTGCTAGCCTGGATGCCCCAGGGTCGCACCGTTATTATGCTAAAAGTCCAGGAGTGGACACTCATGGTGTGTATCTGTGACCAGCCTGTATTGTTGGCAAATGCCAAAACTGGGCAGCAGAGTGGAATGATAATTAGTTGTTCTCTTTCCAGCCTTTTTATTGTCTCGAACTGGACCAGAATCAATGTTGTTGTTAAACGGTTGGTTGCTCATCAAAAGCTCTGTATCCGATATCCTAGACTCTTCTGGCACCTGCCTAGTAGTACTTTCGTAGAAGTATAACCTTGTTGCTTCTACTCAAGCTATTAACTCGGCATGTGCTGCGGCAGTTTTGTCCCATGAAGGAGGAAAGTTGTTACCATTAAAGGGGAATAATACTTAAACTACCCCACTTGTTCCCTGAATCTGTCATTTCATCAATCATTTTATATATTTGCATTGTTTGTGCAGATTCTGAAGACTCTGGTTGTAGCTCTGCTGGTTGCTGGAGTCATCCCGCTGCTACTGGGCCTGCTGTTTGAACTGGTCATTGTGGCTCCGCTCAGGGTACCGCTGGACCAAACACCCCTCTTCTACCCTTGGCAGGTATATATGATGGTGTATTACCAACTCCCTCTGCCCCTCACCCGTCTTACAGACTTCCTTTTAGTGGTTTAGTGTTGTTGTGTACTGTAAGTATTATGTTGTAACTTGCCCATTGTCACAGAAGTCCCATTTCTTATGTCCATGTTCATCCATTGATCTCTCTGTGATCTACAGGACTGGGCTCTTGGAGTGCTCCACGCCAAAATCATTGCTGCCATCACACTCATGGGCCCTCAGTGGTGGCTGAAGACTGTAATTGAGCAGGTGGGTTTTAGATGTATATTAACATTGAACTCAGTTTGTCTGAACAGGTAATGATCTTACAAGCCTGTGTATTCTCCTTTTGACCAGCAAGTATCCACTACTGTAAATGAGAAATAGTTTTTAGTCTCTTGACTGGATAAGAAACAAACAGCTGACTATGCATTCTTCCCTGCTTCAAGAGGGGAATAAGAGAAAAAAGTTTCCAAATGACATTGTAATTAGCTGTCCTGTGTAATAACTGTAAACCTTCTTGTCAGGTTTATGCAAACGGAATTCGCAACATTGATCTCCACTTCATCATCCGTAAACTGGCAGCTCCTGTCATCTCGGTCCTGCTGCTGTCCTTGTGTGTGCCGTATGTGATCGCTGCAGGGGTGGTCCCCGCTGTAGGTGAGTGTCTGAGCACATGTATACATCAATCAATACGTTTATTAGTTAAAATATTTGGATCAAGATTTTTTTTTTAGGCCCAAACTGGAGCACCGTAGTAAAAGACTAATATCAGTGGGCATTCACTCAAAGAATTTGTATTACTTCTGCAGGAGTTACCCCAGAGATGGAGATTCTGATGCAGAGGAGAATCTACCCGTTCCTCTTGATGGTGGTCTCTCTTATCGGCATCTTGTCCTTCCAGATCCGACAGTTTAAACGCCTTTATGAACACATCAAGAACGATAAGTATGGATCTGTATAAAACAAAGTGTATTTTACAATTTAAAAGTCATATGCGTGAGCTAGCAGTTTGCCTTATGGTCAGTAATGAGCACATCATTTCAGATTTGCACTTAGAAAGACAGTTTCCGGTTTAAATATTGTAGGTTAAAAACATCTGGTGCAAACTTGTTCCATTTGGTAATTTGAATTTCGGTTTTGACATGACTTTGGCATTTCCCATCAAATTTTGTAATTAGGATTTCAAAATTTTAATTCATGTTTCAAGTCTGTGAATAAAATAGGACATAATTTTATTATCTAAAGAGAGAAGATTTTTTTTTTATTCAGTGGTGGAGTCTGGGAAAAAATAAGAATATGATAGTATAAATATTGTGATCATCTGTCTTTACAGGTACCTGGTTGGACAGAGGCTTGTCAACTACGAACGGAAAGCTGCAAGAGCAAGCTCGGTGCCGCCCCCCAACCCTGTCGCAGAGTAGATTTTTGTCACGTCACCCCCTTTTTTTGATTTTCAATTCAGTCCCTGGACCGTAAATCCTTTTGAATCTCCTTTGGATCTTGGTGGATTTGACGGATGTCGTTCAGTTTCTTGAATTCCCTTTCGTACCCATCCAAGGTGGGATGGGAACTTGTATTATAATCACGGGACAGCTGAGGACTCCCCCTCAAACAAAGCGTTGAGGGTGAGGTCTGATTTGGAGCTCAACATCCGTTTTGTCATTCACGCCTTGCTTTGTAAAGTGCTGCCTGATAATTGTACATGTGTAAATACTTTGAACGCAGACTTTGTCTTAAAAAAAGACATGTATTAATGCAATGACCATTGTACATCTTAAAAGTGTATGTATAATTTATTAAATCAAACTGACAATTTATCTTTTTTGTTGCATGTGTTCTCAAGTCAAGCAAAGTACCATATATTCTATAGTATGTGGTGGTTGTATAACAGGTTGACTTGGGTGTGGCATCTTTAAACACCTTTATAAACCTTACATGTTAGGAAAAGGGTAAATATGAATTTTTTGATTCAAATCCGAGTAAAACATGACTTAAAATCTTGTTGTATAACATGTATGAACAAAAACGGTTGCACTAATCTCAATGAGAAGACTCATAATCACGCCTGTGGAGGTGTTTGATATCTCATGTGGAAGAATGATCAGTACATGACCGGCGGTGGTGTGATTGCCTCATCTTTTGGTATGAGTGGTGAATCTAGTACAACTCCAAATTTCTCTGCCAGAACACACGGGATCTCCTCATCTGTTAGTTCCCTGGTTGTGGTTTCCAACGCTCCACCTGTTCCCTCTGATGGAAACGTGGTGCTGATAAGTCTGCGGCCAATGCAGGTGAGCCTTCCGACTGGTTTCAAAACCGTGCAGAGGGACTTGCAGAAGAAGACGGAGCTGGGGGAGCTCTGGTGGTACTGGCACATCTCCTCAAAGTCCTCCAGACACCGAGGTTCAAGGGTGAATTTGTAGAGCTCCACCCAATCTCCATCGGGCCCTCTGTTCTCCTCCCGCTGCCACTCCAAAAAGCACATCCCCGCCGTGTCCTTTCTGATGCGGTACACTCTGTGGCCCTCCTCCTGCGGGCCGCTGGTTTCCAGTGAAAGTGGAGCGCTGAAGCCCGGGACACCGATCCCGACGTCGCAAAGCCAGCGCCGCCCCTCCAGGCTCACCATGACGATCAAATGGTCAAAAGGCGGGCCGTAGTAACCCGTGATCAAATTCTTCACCTGAGCTGAGAGCAGTGTCACCTGGAAGCCCAGCTGGCTGAGCAGCCAAGAGAAGAGACCGTTGTTCTCAAAGCAGAAACCACCTCGGCGCCGGTTCACTATCTTGTCGTACAGGAGAGCGGGGTCACGTTGAACCCGCCCGCCGCTGTGCACCGTGAGGTTTTCAAACGGCACCGACAGCAGGTGACACGTGTGGACCGAGCGCAGCACGTCCAGGCTGGGCTCAGTCGGGCCAGCGAACCCGATGCGCAACAAATATGTCTGCACGTCCATCTCAAAGGAAGTCCGCTGTTTGCGAAGGATTTCGCGTCTATACTTTCACTTTTGGTCACAACTTCCCGGCGACTTAGGTTTATTCCGGAGTGTGTTGAGTTTTCTTCCTGAATGAAACTTGGATGTTGTTCTGAGGGCAGGTCCAAAGTCCACCGCCCTTAAGTCTCCTGCTCCATAACAACTAGCCTATTTTTATTATTTTTTATTATTTATTATAGCCCTATAACGATAACCTAATGAAAAAGCATATGTAAAATAGGTGTTCTTTTTCCAATCATCTGCCAACTCCTTTTTCCTCCAGACATCAACTTTATTCATCTAAAAAATATTTTCATTTCCTTTACCCATTTTCTTGAATGAAAAAAACAGGTGCAATTAAATCATATAAATACATTAAATAAAAATAAACAAAAAAGATAACCCCGCCCCCCAAACAAAAGACTAAATAAAGATTCTATTGTATGTAGGCCTATATTTGTTTTCTTTTTGTGTAATATTAAGGCGTTAATAAAATATGTGGAGTCCTGATGGCATTCTTTTATAAAAACTGCATTTTTCCGTAATAAGTTGAAAAGTTCTGACCAACAAGAACATTAGTAACATGTACTGTAGTATTATCACATGTAGCCTATATTGTTCTGCCTTGTGGGGTATAAAAAAGTGTATGTTAGCAACCACCCTTTATTCCAATCATCTTTAAGTACAAAATAAAAGTTCAGACCACCCCTGTCTCGTTCCGCTCATGTGACGTCACGCGCCGACACTCCCTTTCCCCCAGTAGAGGGAGAAAGATGGCGCCCACACACGTACTGAGATGCTGTCAACGGGGTTTAGCATGGATACCTGTGATTTTTATCGCCCTGGTCGTCTGCTGGTCGTATTATGCTTATGTGGTGGAGCTTTGTATATGTAAGTAGACCACCTGCCGCAGTCCGTCGCCTCTTTAAAGCCTTTAACCGCGGCTGTTTTCATTGTGCTGTCTACAACACTCCGGCCAGCAGGAAGTAAATGGACCGATGGCTCAACAATGATGTTGGCAAGCCTGCCCAAAATCTAGATACAGCTAATTATCTTTTTGTTGCCATCGCTTTGGCTTGCCTTGTTTGAATGGAAAACGTGTTTTGGACAAAGATAAACTTTCTATCGTGCTGTTAATATTGCTGGCCGTCTCGTCTGTATTGTTTTGTGTCGAGCTGAATGGATGGACAATTTAAACGCGAACTAAACTGTATTTGCCCTGCTGACCAGACTCCACTGTGACTGAGCTACCGCTAATTAGCACGGGTAGGGAGTTTATTTGGCTCTTAGAGAGGTTTTGTATTGAAGTAGAGAAAATGTAACATTAAACCGGGGAGCCAAATGAATTTAATATGTGAATTATGTGTAGCTTGGTGTATTTCAGGAGTCCCCAAACTTTTTCATATCACAGATACCCCCTCTGGATAAGATTTGGTGTCGGTACAGTTTTACGTTGGTGTACTACAACAGATGTGTTGTCAAGGAATTACATCGAAGAAGACTAGGGTAGTGGTTCCCAGCCTGTTTTTGGCTTCTGACTCCTTCTAATGAGAAATGATCTATGTTTGATCCCATCGCTACAGATTATATGACCTTAGTATGCTCCTGAGTTATCAGGGTTATTATTTAATTAGGGCTGGGCGGTTTTACCAAAAATGTTATAACGATAAAAACATTTCATACTATTCAAACACGATTCTGGTAAAAAAAATCTTTGTTCCAAAATTGTGATTAGTAAATCTTTTTTCAGTCCCTTTTCCTTAACAAATTAAATGTCTTAATAGAAAGTACAAATTAATTAGTGATTCAAATATATTAAATCAAACATTTATTGACTATATGTTGAACATTTGTTATATTGTTATTGAGGAAAATTATATTGCAATAATTATCATTGTTTTATTGCCCAGCCCTACATTTAATTTATCATTTCTTTGTCACATTGTTTGATTTGAAAGATTTTTAGCTGCCTGAAGAGGTGCTAGAATCCCGTGTTTTACAAAAAGCAGAAATTTGACAGTTAAAGTATGATTGATAAATTCCCATTTTTCTGAGCACTTCAAGGTCTTTCTCATTGCCACATTTACCCAAAAGTCGGGGGAAAAAACTCCCTCTGCAAGGAAGGTCATGTGATTATGGTTGAAAGCTTCAGTGAATGGACCTTGTGGAAAAACACAAGAATGATTTTGTGTAACAGAAGTGTTTATTGTTTTCTTTTATTCCTATCTCTAAACATTTAGTGTCTTGTGGGGGGAGTTTAGTCCACTGCCAGATTTGTAGCCACTGATTTTTATTTCACTATATGACTATTTCTGTAAATATGCCTTATCTAACATTTTTGTTTTCTGTTTTTTTTTCTCCTACAGTCACCATCCCCAGTAAAGGAGAGCAGAGTAAGTGTCTTGGGGAATCAAAATAATGTCTATTTAAAGGGATATTCCACAGCTGGAAAGATGGTCTCTCCATTAAACTAGCCTGCCTGTGCAGTAGAAAGACGCAATTATTATTTTTTTAAATTGGTGCTACATGAACAGAGAGAACAGAGATGGGGCCTGTGGGATTACTTTTTGCTCAAAAGGTAGAACACCTTCAACAACCAAAATGCATTGGGCCTGTTCTCTTCCAAGACCACTCCCACTCCTAAACTTCCCCATCTCCTGCGTACAGCTGGTCAGAGCTACTAACGTCAGGCTAAACTCTTACAGCACCGTCGGGCAACGGACTGGGGCAGTTTGTACGCTAAGCCTCATTTTTTTTTTTTTTTTTTTTT